>JAOTNS010002956.1:0-16459 GCA_028476615.1 Culter alburnus
TGGTTGAAATTATGGATGCGCTAGAAACAGTGGACGCGGCCAAATGTAATAAGCTGAGTAGCTAACTTTTCCTAAAAAACCATTCAGTGACGGATTTAGGCCTGGACAGCAGGGCGGCACGGGGCCCCGCACAAAAAAAAACAACAAATGCGCGATCGGTTTTTAACGCTCATTTGCACGCAACGTCAATGATATCATGTCACTCGGTGGGTGAATTAACCTGGTCGGGAGGGACTCGGAGTGTGCCTCGGAGAAGACAACTTACTCAAAAGTATACGAGAAGAAGGGATGAGGTGACGTCTGTAGGGACAGCGGGACAAGTTCTAAATCAACGCTAAATTATGGTGAGGCAAAAGGTCTAAACCACCGGAGGCTGATTTAAGTAACGTAAATAAATAAAAAGGAAGAGGGGAAAACATGCAAAAGATAAAGGCATGTATGTAGCTTACTCATATCGTATAATAGTAGGCAAATAATAAAATATGGCCTATCACTTATGTTATGTTGCTTGCTATGCTATTACACATTGGCCAACATTCATTTTTCTGTCCAACTAGCTTACATAACCAGAGAGTAAAATGTGATTTTGTAACATGTAACTTTTTTTTTTAAACAAACGTAATAGCCTACTTAAAATTTTACTGTAAAGTTGTGCAATTTTGTAGGATTTATGGTATTTTTTTATTTATTTGCCCCAATTTGTAATAATTTAAGTATATACATTTATATAAAATAGCAAAATTTATGTTAAATCCACTTTAATAAAGATCTGCATACAATGAGTCCCAATCCGGCCCTGGATGGTTTCAATAATTTTAATATTTTCTAGTATATCTAAGTTAAGTTACAAAGGAGCTCTGTTGACATAGACTTAGCTAATGTTAGCTACAGCTTGATGAATTGAGTCACTGAACACAGCAGGAGAGAACGCAACGTTAGCCAGCTAGCTAAAGCTCTGGTGGAAAATTATTAGCTAATGCTACCGTTTTTTGAGGAGGTAGATTTTGAGGTGAGGGGACTGACAAGGCAGAAGGTAAAGTGGTCCACCGTTCTATCAATAAGCAGACCTGCCAACCTGTACGCAATTTGCATAGCGGATACGCATTTTGACTTCAAAGTACGCTGGTACGATTTGTCACTCTAAACTACGCAAAAACCTGGTGACTCCTCTGTGCACGCACAGTCCTCAAATCAAGCAACAGCAAAAGAAGAAGAGTTCGACCAATCATAGCGCTAGGTTTTTCCCCCAAATAGCAAGTGGGGATGATTGACAGATGCGTAAAGCCTATCATTAAAAAGAGACTGAAAATCGACACCAATAAAGATTCCCTCGATCCCCCTTCATAATACTTCGTAAGGAGGGCATAATAATTTTTGACTCATGGCTGAAGTTAAGTTTCTCCAGCTCTCCCCAGGTTGGCAAAAAAAGCATCTCAAAATGCATAAGATTGATGCTTTAAAATATGGAATATTAAAATTTTTCTTACGGGGGAGCATGCCCCCAGACCCCCCTAGAGGGGTAATATCCTTCTCACCTTTTTCACCCCTGACCCGTTTTCATGCCTGTCTCTCTTTATGTCTTTGACGAGTCACACAGGTATTTGTGCTACTCCGCAGCGGTTCCTACCAGACTGGTCTAAAATAGTCCGAATATAAACACTTATTCTAGGTGTACCATAATGATTCAGGGTCCAACAAAAACACGGTTTGGAAATGTATTCATGTTGTACATTCCCATTGTATAACTTTTGTAAATTTTGAACACAAAGTTACATATCTGGAAAGTTATCAGGAGACCAATGGACCACGTCGCTACAACGTTCTCCGTGGGATTAACCAGCGACGTCTTTTGAGGACGTGCCCGCGACATTTCTGGAACGTTAGCCAAGATTCTTAAAAAAAAAATAAAAAAAAATGGAACTTTACCACGACGTCCTCACAACGTTGTCATTCAGTAAACCTCTTGTTCACAAACATATGAATAATCACAATTTATTAAGTAAAATGTTAGGTAGTTTTGCTGGCAAATATTTTGTGAATATGTAGTAGGCTATTAGATATATCTCAAATATAAATAAAACTATGTTGATTCATTTAAAAAGCTTGAGTCAATTAAATTTACTCATAATATCCAAATGCCATATTAACAAACATAATGTTGGCTTAATGCAATATCTGGAAAGTTATCAGGAGACCTATGGACCACGTCGCTACAACGTTCTCCGTGGTATTAACCAGCGACGTCTTTTGAGGACGTGCCCGTGACGTTTCTGGAACGTTAGCCAAGATTCTAAAAAATGGAACATTACCACGACGTCCTCACAACATTGTCATAAAGTAATGTCACGCTGACCAAATGACAACTAACTGACGACGTCGTCACAACGTACTGTGTTTGCTGGGTGTTGATGATTCTCCGACTCTGTCTATTTAAAAAACGCGCGCGCAGCCTGTTCAGATATCAGCAACCTGCAGACTGCAGACATGAGATCGCACGCAAAAAATGGACAGGAAAACAGGGCATAACGCATTTCTCTAGTGGAAATTCAAAGACAGTTTTTACTTATAAACGTGAAAAAGGATGTAACATCATAGTGCAATGCAGGCTTTGTCTACCTGCAACAAAACTTCTATCGGCTTCAAAGGATTCGACATCTAATCTGAAAAAAACATCTTGAGGTAGGCCTATAAGCTGTTCTTGGTCTTTGAAAATGTTATTTGTCCTTAAATTTCACTCCTTATTTTCCCATTTACTCGTACATTGAGCTTTGTATGGTTATCATTAGTCTAATATTTATAAGAATTTATTAGGTCTTTGAAAAATAACACAATCCTCATAGAATTGACATCCACATGCTAAATAATGTTTTATAAAGCCAATTTCTTGGTGTACTTTACAGACAAACTTTAAATCTCAATCATTCACTCCAAATGTTTAGGTTTATGGCGCGTACTCGAGTTCATGATCAAAAATAGAGATGCAGTAGTCCACTGGTCATTAATCCAAAGGTTTTTAGTTTATTTTGGTCTATCTTTATTCCGGGCTTGCAAACAAACTGCTTTGTAATAATTTCCCAAAATGTCAGGAAATATTTACTAAGCCTGTCAACAGGACGTTAATACAGGCACGACCTACGGACGGACACAAGGAGAACAGACGCACCAGCAGAGAAAAAACACTGCACTATGCACAAGCTCACTGTTCACCAAATATAGGAAGAATAATATAAATATTGAATTGGGGTTGATATGAATGTATCTCTGAAGGGAATTGTCTTCAGAAAAGTTTTGGTGGCTTTTCCTCTTATCTCCAGCGCAGCGCTGCTGAGTGTATAGTGGTAACCATGGAAACGCGATATCACTGCTGTCCCATAAGCGCCACCTACTGTCAGAGAGTGAATTTACATTTCATTCAGTCCGTCTGCTGATTGTGTTTTGTGCAGGTGTCTTATGTAGTAAAGTTTCACAAAGCTAAAGTCAGACCAGGCTGTTTTTGCTGTTAATCTTGAAATTATACAATAATTTAAATGAAAAACAACTGATCATTCTCATGTTCATAACATCTTTGTTGGGACTGTGATAAAAATCCAGTGTTTGCCTCTAATATCAAAGAGCTACACATATTTTTTGAACAAATAAACAACAAATAAATTTGCAACCAGTATCAGAATCGGCCAATTTGCTTCTATTGGCCATGAAAAATCAAAATAGGTGCATCACTAATAATAATTTAAATAAATAAAGGATTATTTAAAAAATCTAATATTTTTTTTCTTTGCTGTTTGTTGTTTATATGATTAATATTAATGCAGCTATCAGTGCACTAAGGTTAAATATTAGTATAAACATATTTATACTAGGGATAGTTAACACAAAGTGATCATATGTTTTTTCCAAACCTGTAAATTGTGGTGGTGGAGAGATGCAAAAAACTGTAGGAGTCAGCTTTGAATATAGGCCTTCTCTCGAGATTATTGGGTAGATCATTTCATTTCATTTTCTTTATAAACATTCTAAATGTTACAAACAAACTTTGTTAATAAAACCATTTAAACCACTGTGTCAATTCGACTCTATACACCTATAAAACAACCTATATTATTAACCATATTTTATTGTTGTTATTTAATATTTTGTTATCCCTCTGATGCACATCTTTACAAATATAAAAATATAATTTAGGAATGATATATCAATAGTAATTATATATGGATGTGATGTTAAAAGAAACAAATATTTTCATAATTTGTTTATCAAGATATTGAAATTCTTTACCAACACATAGGTTATGTCTAATAAACAGCAGATAAATATTTTGTAACTAATGTTAAAAATACAATTTAGTGGAAAACCAAATCTTGGTGGGTAGAGGTCATTTTTATTTACAGGTTGTAAACTTAAAACAGAACATCAAGGTAATATGGTCCTTTGTGTGAAGTATTTCAAAAGTATTCCAAAGTATTTAGATTAAGTTACTAAACTTGAGTAATGTAACGAAATATGTTACAGATTACTTTTTAAAGCATGTATTTTGTAATCTATAGTGAAATACATTCTAAAAGTAACCTTCCCAACCCTGTTCTTAGAGCACATGTTGTTCACTGGGATATGTGCTGAAATGAACACACTGTAAATTACTTGTAATTAAAGCATCTGCAAAATGCAGAAATGTAATATTATTGTAATGTTCCCATTGTTTCCATATACAGGGAAGATGTCAGACTCTGAGATGAGGAAGAGATCTTCATCTCCAGATCCCAGCTGTGTGTCTCTGAAGAGTGATGGATCCATGCATCGTCCTCCTGGATTCAGTGATGGACCAGTGACTTCTGACCCCAGGTGAGACACTGTCCTGTACTGGACACAATAGACTGGTTTAAACAACAGCATTTGAATTAATTATATTATATTAATTACACTGTAAAGATTTATATGAATATTATTATATCTCCGTATCTTCAGGAGGAGAAGAGATCTTCATCTCCAGATCCCAGCTGTGTGTCTCTGAATAGCAATCAATCCATACATCCTGTTAAATTCAGTGATGGAGCAGTGACCTCTGACCCCAGGTGATTATCACCGTTATTTAGTGAGTTTCCTGCTGTAGTGAAACTAGTTTGAGACACTTATTTATAAGAAAATCAATGTACAATGTCAGTGTTTACTTATATAGCAAGATAAATATAATGAAATGTTCAAATATGTACAGGTCTGAGCAGAAAGCAGAATTTTAGTTGTCATGTCTGGAAACAGTTACAGTATTTTCCAGAAAATAAATCACAACTGACTGTGACGCCTGTTTCACACTGCAAGCGTGAGCGTCGCTTGAGCAACGCGTGAGCGTAACTACACCGTCACTGCAGCTGCAGAGACGCGCGAGTATTCACATCTCTGTGTAATAACTAAAATAATGTTTATATATCATATTTTCTGGCTGGTTTACTTTAGTTTTTTTTATAATACACCTTACTTTAACTCAAACTGAATAATTAAAAACAAGTTTAAATGGGTAAGTCTACTATAATTATTTTTGGTTCTTATTTTCTTTTCTGTCATACTCAAATTCTTGTTAAAACACATTAGACATGCTTATTCTGTGCATTTTGAACACTTTGTGTGTGAAATTATATTTATTTTGTCCATCAAAAGTGTGCTTTCACTTTAATTGAATGTCAGCAGCGCAGCAAAAATAGACTCGGCACCGAAACGATCGCAGCACTGCTGCTTACGCAACGCTCCTGCTCTACGCTTACGCGCTGCTCCTGCTGCCTGTGTGAATGCATCTGTTGGTTAACATGGGCGCCGAAAAAAATGCGCGCTGCTTACGCTTGCAGTGTGAAACAGGCCTAAGTCACAACAGATGAAAAATTACATTGTTGAGAGAGTTTCAGTGCCATCATATCGATAATATTTAATCAATATTATTTAATCTTCACTTAAATATTAATCGATAACTGAATATTAAGTGTCTTTTAAAGCTTAAATAATCCAGACAAAACTAGGACAGGAATTTAAGAGACCAAAACTTCTACATAAGTGTCCAAAACAGACAAATATAAGATGCAGCACATTTCAGATGATAGAAAATGTGACTTAAATTCCAGAAAATATGTTAAAGTTTAATGTAAATATGTGGAATATAACAGGAGTCTGTTACACTGACACTTTTCTCTTAAATGTATTGCTGTTCCTTGCATGATTTATTGATGAACATGTTTTTATGTTTATATTTTGTTTCCAATCAGAGATGATCAGACTGGAGACCAGGATTCTCCTCAAGCAGTAGATGATGAACTCCAGAGAGTCAAAGACCAGCTCAAAACCAGCATGAAGAACAAGTATGAGAGATTATTTGAGGGACTGAACCTCCAGGAGAATGAAACCCTCCTGAACAGGATCTACACACAGCTCTACATCATAGAGGGAGAGAGTGAAGGAGTGAATGAAGAACATGAGGTTTTACAGATGGAGAAAACAGCCAGAACACAACACTCACAAGACACTCCAATCTACTGCAATGACATCTTTAAAGCCTCACCTGAACCAGGATGTGAGGAGAAACACCAGATCAAGACTGTTCTTACTAAAGGCATCGCTGGAATCGGAAAAACCGTCTCTGTGCAGAAGTTCATTCTGGACTGGGCCGAGGGAAAAGCCAATCAGGATGTAGATTTCATGTTTGTGCTTCCATTTCGAGAGCTGAACTTGATCCGAGATCATCAGTACAGTCTTCACAGACTTCTGCTGGACTTTCATCCTGAACTTCAAGATCTGGACTCAAAGATTTATGAGGAGTGTAAAGTTGTGTTCATCTTTGATGGTCTGGATGAAAGCAGAATCACACTGATGTTTTCAGACGCTCAGGAAGTTTCTGATGTGACTGAGACTTCATCAGTGGGTGTGTTGATGTCAAATCTCATGACAGGAGAGCTGCTTCCCTCTGCTCTCATCTGGATCACCTCCAGACCAGCAGCAGCCACTCAGATCCCCTCCAAATACATCAACCGTCTGACAGAGATTCAGGGATTCAATGAGCCTCAGAAGGAGGAATATTTCAGGAAGAGAATCAGTGACGAGCATCAAGCCAGCAGAATCATCTCACACATCAGAAGAGCAAGAAGCCTCCACATCATGTGCCACATACCCGTCTTCTGCTGGATCTCATCCACTGTGCTTCAGAAGCTCCTGAAAGAAGATCTGAGTGCAGAAATCCCTCAAACTCTGACTGAAATGTACATCCACTTCCTGCTGATTCAGATCAACATGAGGAACCAGAAGTATGAAGAGAGAGATCCAGAGAATCTGCTGCAGTCCAACAGAGAAGTGATTGTGAAACTTGCTGAAGTGGCTTTCAATCAGCTGATGAAGGGCAATGTGATGTTCTATGAGGAGGACCTGAGAGAGAGCGGCATAGACGTCACTGACGCCTCAGTGTATTCTGGGATTTGCACTGAGATCTTTAAAGAGGAATCTGTGATTCATCAGAGGAAAGTCTACAGCTTCATTCATCTGAGCTTTCAGGAGTTTCTCGCTGCTTTCTATGTGTTTTACTCACATGTGGTCAAGAACAAGAAACCACTGGATGAATTCATATTGTACAGATCTGATAAAGACCCTCTGTATTCTCTACTAACATCAGCAGTAAATAAGGCCTCAGGAGGAATAATGGACGGCTGGATCTGTTCCTGCAGTTCCTGCTGGGCGTCTCACTGGAGTCCAATCAGAGACTCTTACAGGATCTACTGACACACACAGAGAACAGCTCAGAGAGCATCAGAGAAATCACACAGTATATTCAACAGAAGATCAAAGATGGACATGGACCCTTATATAGTGGTCTCTCCACTGAAAGATCTATCAATCTGTTCCTCTGTCTGTTGGAAGTCAAAGATCAGTCTCTGTCCAGAGAGATCCAGGAGTTTGTGAAATCAGACAAACACTCAGAGAAGAAACTCTCCATCTCACTGCTCAACAATCTCCTACATGATTCAGATGTCAGAGGAGCCACTGGATGAGCTGAACCTCATGAAATACAACACATCAGATGAAGGGAGAAGAAGATTGATACCAGCTGTGATAAACTGCAGAAAAGCTCTGTGAGTGTTTAATCATTAAAGATCCTCTAAGTGATGTGGAGGAGGAGGAGGAGGGAGGGTCTAGCTAGTCTCTGTTTTGTTTGACAACACTTTGAACGTCAACAGGAAGTTACTCCGCTCAGGATCACTTAGAGCACCTTTAACTAAAGAATCATATTTAATAATGAATCTGACACCTTTAAAATAAATGTTCCTGAATGAGAGATTTTCTCCTCAATAACAGGATCTTAAAGGGTCACGACACACCTCTTTAATACAGTAGATAGTCACTAAAATGCCTGTTACCGCCGCGGGTAAACACAACCCAGTCACGTGTGAAACTCGTTGGTGAAATCACCACCAGGTGGCGCAAAGGGACGGTCGACCATTCAAAAGCTGGAATGAGAGTTGTGAATGAAGATAAAATGACACTAATTACTGCTAATATTAATAGCAATAATAATATATTATTATAACATTTGATCTTCAGTAATTATTCATCATAAATGCTTAATGTTCAGCTATTTGACGACTGTTACAGTGAACTATTACAGTGACGGCTGTGCTTGAAGTGTCTTACTTTTTACTGTACAGCACTAGCCAGTGTTTGACATTATTATATATTTAAAGAGGTGTGATTATGCCATAAAATAAATGAAACGATAGAGAAGGTGGATTACTGTGAATGGGAATATTATGAGTGATAAAGGTCTAGTTTTCTAACACATATTTACTCTGTCAGCATTGTGACTACATTAATGTCAAAATAAAAAGATTTAACTTACATTTCAACAGGTCGCACATGTACATGAATTAGACACACATAAAAATATCTGCCAATGAGGTGAGAAAAATAATCTTAATTTAAAGGGACAACAAGATTATTTTTTCCATTATTTTTACTTTTTTCTTTTTTTTTTTTTTTCATTTTTCTTCTGAAGTAAATGTATCTTGATTCAAGAATGTTTAGATATTTTTGAACAAAACATGTTCAAAACATGAATATCTCCACTCTCATTGTGACCGTCTGTCAGAAACGCTCGATTTATGATAAATGACGTCTGTTTTGGTTGGCTGATGTCATTGCGTCTCTCTGTTTTGATTGGCTGATGTCATTGCGTCTCTCTCCTCGTCTCCTCATTGCTCACTGCTGCTGTTCTGCTTCCAGAAGTGATCAGGAGGAAGTAGAAAAGAGTCGTTTTGGCAGCTTGCTTCCATCAAATTCTCTTTTTGCAGTGACAAGCAACTTTGTAATGATGGCAAACCCAGGAATAAGCACTAGTTGGCCACTCATTCTAGAGGACTCTAAACTGATGTAAATCTCACTGAGTTTTATGAAACTCAGTAAAAAGAAAGAAGAAAAGCCCACATGTCCCAACTCTTTATTGTGTTCATCAAAATTAATACAAACACAACAACAGCTAGTTTACTGGAGTAATTATACAAACAAAACAGCAAATGATTTACATTAGAATTGCAGGTTATCAGAATTATTAATGTTTTTGTCGTGGTCTAGTAGGGCTGCACGATTATGACAAAAATCATAATTGTTGATTATTCCCTTGAAATTGTAATTGCGATTATTAATTACAATGATCACAATTTACACTGAATGATTTTTGAATAGCTTTGCCATTATTTGAAGCGACTGCATGCCATATTGTTATATCAAAACAAACAAGCTGAAAACACTCTTTTCATTTACTCTTTTACATTGTAAAGGCTGATTATTGCATATGGTTGAATACATTGTTAGATTTTGCTGTATTTGGCCGTGCAGTCATTTGGGTGGCTCGCCAATGTATTAGATTTCTCTAATACATAAAATAAGTAAGCTTGACCAGAGTTCTTGTGGGGAGAAGAATTTATTGAAGGTAGTAGTGTAGCACAGTTCTTCAGCAGCGATGTTAGCGTGTCGGCCTTCAAAATATCTTAACCCAAAGTTCTGTCTGTGGGACAGAACTTTATACATGAAGAGACAAAAGGGTTACAAACAACAGAAAACTGTTAGGACCCCCCACAGGAGATCGATCTACCCTGCAATCTACTCTGAGAGCAATGCTGTTTGTTTGTCATTCACACCCATCAGTTTCTGTGGGCCAGTCTGTATGGGCCATTTGGTTCACACCTTTACAAACACAGACAGAGTTGGTTGGATCTGATTCCACTTATAGTACATTTGAACCCATAGAAGTGACCCTACAAGTGGTAACTAAATATAGTTTAGTAAAAAAAGTGATCAGATTATCACACTCTCAGGAGCTCATTGTATTGTGATTCAGTGTTCATCATGTCATCCTACGTTCCTGAGGGCAGAAAAATGGAAACCCACTGTACATGTCTTTATTGTTTTATTTATTTATTTAATATTTCATCTCTTCCAGACTTGTTGGCTGTAATCTCTCAGATCAGCATTGTGGAATTGTGTCATCAGCTCTAAAATCCTCAAACTCTGTCCTGAGAGAGCTGGATCTGAGTTACAATGACCTACAGGACTCTGGTGTCAACTTCATTTCTGATGGACTGAAGAGTCCAAACTGTCAGCTGCAGATCCTGAGGTATTTAAGAACATATAATGGATAAAGTACAGTCAGACAGTCACAATGTTCATATGTGTCTGTAGATGATCTGACTTTGATGTGTTTGTTCGGCTCTCTTTCAGTCTTGCTGGCTGTAATCTCACTGCTCAGTGTTGTGACAGTTTATCTTATGCTCTACATCCTCAAACTCTGTCCTGAGAGAGCTGGATCTGAGCAACAATGACCTACAGGACTCTGGTGTCAACTTAATTTCTGATGGACTGAAGAGTCCAAACTGTCAGCTGCAGATCCTGAGGTATTTAAGACATATAATGGATAAGTACAGTCAGACGGTCACAATGTTCATGTGTGTCTGTAGATGATCTGACTGTTGATGTGTTTTTCTGCTCTCTTTCAGTCTTGCTGGCTGTAATCTCACTGCTCAATGTTGTGACAGTTTATCTTACGCTCTACATCCTCAAATTCTGTCCTGAGAGAGCTGGATCTGAGTAACAATGACCTACAGGACTCTGGTGTCAACTTCATTTCTGATGGACTGAAGAGTCCAAACTGTCAGCTGCAGATCCTGAGGTATTTAAGAACATATATGGATAAAGAACAGTCAGACGGTCACAATGTTCATGTGTGTCTGTAGATGATCTGTGTGTGTGTCAACAAATTGGGAGTAGCAGTATCCAAATCATGCGCACTAGAAGAGACATATCCTAAAGGTTTAGAATTCAATATTTCTTCAACTTTGATCAATACAGTTGTTAGGACCTCTTCTGTTACAACTTCCTAAAGTAGCTCGAAGTGCAGCCTTGATGGATTGGATTTCCCTCTCCCATGTTCCTCCAAAATGTGGAGCATAAGGGGGATTGTAGGTGAATTTGATGTGATGATTCCACAACTTTTCCTGCAAGACTGGACTAAGCTGGTCAAAGGCACTTTTCAGCTCACTTTCACCCCCATGAAAATTAGTTCCTTGATCGCTGATCACTTCATAAGGTTGTCCTCGACAAGCTACAAAGTGATGTAGTGTCATCAAGAAACTGTCAGCATCAACACTAGTCAGCAGTTCTAAATGAACACACCTAGTGGTTTGACATTTGAAAAGTAGTCCCCATCTCTTCTCAGTCTTGAGAAGATCAAACTCAGATGAAGTGTTACACAGTTGACGACTAGATAGGGAAAAAACTACTAGATGGGGAAAAAACTCCCACTCCTTTCAAAATCCTTTCTTAGAGCCTGTTGCAACAGGAAAAGTTCAATCTGAGTCTTGTAAAGAGAAAGTGAGCTCATTACATGATTTATATTGCTGATCATTTAACCCTGGGGTCTGAGGATTTCTGGGCCCTGGAGAAGTTTTGACATGCCCTGCGATTTGTGCTTTTTTTCAGTTGTTCATAAACATATTAATGATAAAAGTGTCATTACACCGTTTTCAGCACAAACTAGGCTACCCTAATATGTGAGGAACATGTATGTACATGTTTGTTTTTTTTGAAGGAATAACGTTTATGCGTGGTTATTGAAAAAACAAAAACTTAAGTCACTGAAATAAAGCCAAAAAATATATATTAAATCTGTGTTCACAAGACTTCTGGGTATTGGAGGTGTAGACTAGAGTTTTTGCTCAAAATGATGTAAAATTATCCTGCTACTCATTCATATAAAACAATATATTGATTTATATTTTGTAGGACACTTTTTGTCAAGAAACACAGTATGCGTGGAGGCATGAATCATCATGAATAATGCTGTGATTCACACCTGATAAGACAAAAGATTTGCATAATGTGCTGTAATGACCTGCATAATGAGGCCTCAGGTAGGCTATGTGAAAAACCCCTCTGTGATCATGTCTCAAGCTCATCATGGTGTATATCAAACATACAGAAAAAACAGCAATACTGTGAATATTATTACGATTTTAAATAATGGTATTCTATTATATACTTTAAAATATAATTTATTTCTGTGATGCAAAGCGTCTGAACATTCATGTTGCATCTATGGCATTTCATATAGCCATTTAGCTAAAACATGCACATTTGGAGAAATATTGATGGATTCTCATGTTTATGTCAATTTTCTATACAGAGGAGTAATGTTTATTCAATATTTATTGTCATCACTATGAGCTGGATACTGTGTTTTCAATTCATACTTGCAGCTGGAGGGTGCAAGTATGAGGTTGTTTTTTTACTCTGTACACAATAAAAGAAGATATTCAACAGATTAAAATGGTATAACTCTTAATTGTATTTCACACTGGTAAGAAAAAAAAAACGAGGTGGTATCGTCGGCGATACCTCCGACTCGAGGGAGTTAAATTCAAAGGGTTCTCTTCAGCATTAGTGAGGCCACAAAACAAAGGCTTTCTCAGCTCTGCAGCATCAATTGAGTCCTCAATCCTGTCAGGAATCTTGGCCACTGATCTTGGTCAGAATAAAGGAAAGAAGGGCCTTGACTCCAATGGTTAAGCTTGGCTAGATCAGTAAGGCTCTTGCCTCTGATGTTCGTGTCAACATAGTGCCATTGTTCAGGAGTAGAGTGCTCTAGGACAGGAGTCTCCAAACTCGTTCCTGGAGGGCCACTGCCCTGAAGAGTTTAGCTCCACCCCAAACTCTGCAGGACAGTGCCCTCCAGGACTGAGTTTGGAGACCCCTGCTCTAGGATTTCAGTAATGCGATTAGACACACATACTGTAGCGACGGGTATCAGAACGAATCCAGTTGAGGACATTGAATCAGACCTGTGATCTGATGTTGTGTGTCTGTAGATGATCTGACTGTGTGTGTCTGTAGATGATCTGACTGTTGTGTGTCTGTAGATGATCTGACTGTTGTGTTTCTGTCTGTGTCTGTAGATGATCTGACTGTTGTGTGTCTGCTGACTGGTGTCTGCGACTGGTGTGTCTGCAGGTTGTCTGGCTGTATGGTGACAGAGGAAGGCTGTGGTTATGTGTCTTCAGCTCTGAGTTCAAACCCCTCACACCTGAGAGAGCTGGATCTGAGCTACAATCACCCAGGACAATCAGGAGTGCAGCTGCTCAACCACAAACTGGAGGATCCAAACTATAAACTGCAGATACTCAAGTATGTCAAACACTAATAATGACACACTGAACATGTGTGTGAATGATGCAGATCTATGTTAATGTGTGTTTGTGTGTTTATAGTGTGGATCATGGAGGAGAGGTCATGAAGACAGCAGGACTACGAAAGTGTAGGTCTACAAACACTCACACTCTCACTCACACACACACACTCGCTCCGTCATAGCATCAGGTGTGTCATGAATGCTGGAGAGTCTGTGGAAGAAGTGCTGTTGGAGGTGGCCGAACATGTGGGACATGAGAATATTGATTCTGCGTCATGAATGAACATAGCAGTGGTGGTTTTTCTCAAGAATGAACAACTAGATTACTAGCGACAAGTATTTGAAACGTGCTGTCATTTAATCAACAAGTATTCATGTTTTAAACTCTAGGCAAGTCGTATATATTATATATAAGCACAGATGAGATGAGGTTTTTTGAATGTGGTGCTCTCAGGCATGTAAGGTTATCTTGTCGTATTAGAGCTGAGGCAGATCCAAGTGAAATCAAAACTGAAGTGCAAGTGAATCCACATGAAGATCAAGTGATTAATACTGAGAATGTAAGGAATGATGAGGAGATTCCTACTGAGAGTGTAAGGAAAGACAAGGAGTTGACTTTTGAGAATGAGCGAATGGTTGAAGGTAGGGCTGTAATGGTTCCTCAATTAAATTCAAATCCTCAATTTCAATTTGCCCATGTCAAGTAACCGGTAAAATACCGGAAGTGGCACTTTCCACGGAATCCATGAAACGCATTATTAGACAGTTTAAGGCTGTATAATATTAAACCCGTTTAAAATCATAATAAAGCATAATGCTATTGTGAATTTACAAAGGCTGTGAATTAGTTAAATAAATGTATTTGCTGCAGGTTTAATATATATGCGCTGTAATTTACATGCGTGTAGGTTATCTATGTGTGTCTCAGAGCGGCTCGTTCACAGTAAATGCAGCTTCACATGAACTGATATCATTTACATAAGTGGCGCGTTTCAAACTCCATCTCTGCATATGCGTGAGTTTGATTGCTTTTAACGTTCATCTGGAACGCAATGGGTGACATTTAAACAGATTTGTAAGGTAAGTCATCTATAAACCTTAGCAAAAGCAGGATAATATATTATACAGCATGTTTCTACTTGATGAAATGTGCTAACTGCTTGTTGCGATTTCAAAATAAAAGTTTAATCCCTCGTTTAAGTCCACATGTTCCTGTTCAAGAAATTACAGTGGTTGTAACATTTCTGTTGTAAAGAAATGGCCAATTATTAAAGATTATTGGACATTTGAAATGTTTGTAAGCCATATTAAACAGGATTAGATCGCGCTCTAAAGTGTAAAACAATCGTCAGGCATTTGTTATACTACATAAAGAACATTAGTTGTACAATTCAAAACGTTATTTTTTTACCAGTTTGTTCAATAAACCATGCGATTAATTGCTTTTGATACTTTACTTGAATCAATTATTATTGTGTTATTGCTGTTATATATTTATTTTAAGTCATATGTGTAAGTGAATGTGTTTTGTTGTGTAAGCACTTTTATAATGATCACGTTAGTAGTTATCGAGCTATATGCACGACAAGCGCTGCTATGTTTGTTTACGCCGCGGTCAGGAGAATAGATTTGTCAGATTTACAACACGTGATTCATCTATTTCTTTCAAAATACATGGATGATCTATTAATGATCTATTAAAGCTGCAATATGTAATATTTTCTGCCCACTAGAGGTCGCTAGAGGCCTATTCAAAACAAAGGCGTTGATGATGCCAAGTTTGACGGCTGGTGGAAATCATGTTCATGGATGTGATTATTAACGTTACTGTAGTATGAAGCAGAGCAGGAGCGAGTGTTGTGGAGCTGAACGAGGAGCTGGAGTGATTGAGCAACACACGCCTCACGAGCAGCGGGACTTTTATTATGACACAGTCGCCGCCGCGCCACTTCCGCTTTTCCGGTCATGAGTATGAGGTAACGCAGCTCTGTTTATCATATTAGAGAGAGAAAATTATGTTATAATGTTACTCTGTATATTCGCTTGGCGGCTGCTACAAATAGTTGGAAACATTTGGGATATTGTAAGTACTCAAGTGAACAAAATATGTAACACTGGCCTAGTGGTTTTTTGGATATTTTACTGCAGAATTCTTACATATTGCACCTTTAACCCAAACAAACATCATAGATAAACACTAGATTTACAGAGAAACATGATTTGGCCAGTTTATGGGGCGTTTTTAACTAGTTATCAGTGCCGGTCACCACCAGGGGCTCATTTTCTCTCAAAGATGATTTAAGTATCACTACATAATGTGAACATAACTGTGCATTGAGCTTTAGAGGAGTCATGTGGAAATATCTTTCTATTAATACATGATTTATATTTATTTAATTACTATTTTGGACATCATGCAGTGATGGTAATGACATGTCTTGACACGTGACAATTAATTCAGATACAATAAAATGCCACACTCTCGTCCACACTAGAGTTTACAAGTGTTTTCCAAAGCTTCTCATTCACACTGAAACATCAGAAACGTTAAATTCACTTTACTGCACATGTGTGAACAATAAAGCTCACCGAGATGATACAGACGATCAGACATAATAAGTTCACACTATTCTCTGACAGGATCATTTATTTATCAGAATATCTCAGCATTCACTGATGCGTCCTGGTTACTCTCAACCTTATATGTTTGGTCTTAAACTCAACTGCGCTCATGTTTCGCCGCAGGACAGCAATTGTGCT
>JAOTNS010002958.1:0-96582 GCA_028476615.1 Culter alburnus
CTGTGCTATTGTATAGTAGTCTTGCTTGATAGGATTCCTGAGCTCTGAGACTTGCTTTGAAGGGCATCAGATTTTTGTTGCTTGTTTGGCTGCGCTGGTTAGACGCTGTGAGTAAGGGCTGCCGGAAAACACCGCACCAAAACACAAACTAAGTAAACAATCCCTCTTGGCCATAATATACCGAAAACTCATTAAGCATTTCACAACATGTGTCTTGCTCTATCCAGAGAAGCGCACGCCTACTTGCGCACTAAGTCTTCGATGGCTTAAGAAGAGACACTTGTACCATATCAATAGTCCGCTCTCATCTCATCCTCCTTCATAATACAGCCGCTTCATCAGCCTACTTGCCCCGCGTTCATGACCTCTGTGAACCCGAACCACGAACTTGGCATGGCGCCCTTCTCGTTTCCGATACAAATCCTGCCCAGAAGGATGACATTCATTGAGGTGATGACAGAGCATGACTGAACTGATGCTTTCAATGAATCGAAATTCATCACCCTGCTGCTCTCTGATGAGCCTCCGGTAGCCCCGCTCATGGCTGGATCCTGACCTTTCCTGACCTCATCGTGACGTCTGTGGACCTGTAAGCGCGTCCGGCCGTCCCGTCGTCTGAAGACCCACCGTGGCCGAGGCCTCTCTGCTGTCGAACGGCTGTATAAAGGCTGCGTGTGAACCGAGGTCAAGCTCTGCTCCAGGGGAGTCATAACCAATGAGGTCATCGTCCAGGTCAGGCTTGATGTCAATCACAGCTTCAGCTGATGCCTCCATCAGTGGTTTGACAGCGGATGTGAGTCGGGAGGGTCTTTCAGAAGAGCCTCCCTACTAGATAATGCAAAAATGTCAGAGTTTGTGATCAATTTTATTTTGACATATCGTACAGCCCTAAGTCGTGAGAATGAAATACCTGGCGCGGTTCTCATGGGCGGAGCTCGAGACACGCCCCTCCACCTTATCAGAGCGCGAGCTGGAAACGGCGATGCGCGCGGCTCCGCCCCCCCCTTTTTTTTTCTGCTGGGATGCTTGTTTCTGAGTGCACAACAGGAGGATGGACAGATGTGGGCTCTGCAAAATAAAAAAAGTTAAGGTAAAAATATGCACTTGAGATGCAACAAGTCACATGATGTGAGTGTAAACAACGTCTCCAACATGAAACATACCAACTGCAACTGATCTCAGCTTCTCCAGAACACCATGTAACCTACAACACACACAAAGAGCATTTAGGTCATTGTTTTTAACCTTCTCTTTAACTGACTTCAACATTGATAATAATCAGAAACGTTTCTTGAGCAGCAAATCAGCATATTAGAATGATTTCTGAAGGATCATGTGACACTGAAGACTGGAGTAATGATGCTGAAAATTCAGCTTTGATCACAGGAATACATTTTCATTTATTCTAAACTTTAATAATATTCACAGCATCACCGTTTTACTGTACTTTTGATCATGCAGTAAAGCATAAGTGACACCAAACATCAGACTTTCACCTACCATACGGTGAACTTGATGGTATTGTTGCCTAGAAACAAGGACAGGTCATCCGCCATCTGCTGCGGGTTCTTCTTATTGGCCACCATGACCATGATGTAATCCGGAAGCTCCTCGTCTGACAGAGACACATGGTAAAATGTTTAATCCAGTGAACCATCATATTAATGAGGAAACAGCTTAATACAGATCATGTTTATAATACAACATAATTTAAATGCATGAGGATGGAAGAATTTACTGCTAATTAACCCTGAATAATGATGATTACAACTCATTTGTTAATTTATTCCTATCGTTTAAATGTATTTGCTGCTTTCTTAGTTTACTTTGCACTGTTATTTTACTTAAAGGGTTAGTTCACCCAAAAAATGAAAATGTCATAATTTCTCACCTCATGTCGTTCCACACACGTAAGACCTTCGTTCATCTTCGGGAACACAAATTAAGATATTTTTTATGAAATCCGATGGCTCAGTGAGGCCTCTATAGAGAACAAAGCCATTCAAACTCTCAAGATTCATAAAGGTACTAAAAACATATTTAAATCAGTTCATGTGAGTTCAGTGGGTAACGACTTTTCAACAATATCTAGTGATGGGCTGATTTCAAAACCTGTTTCATGAAGCTTCTGAGCTTTAGAATCTTTGTCTAGTGATTTGGATCTCCTATCAAACGGCTAAACTGCTGAAATCACGTGACTTTGGTGCTCCGATTCTCAGTGATTCGATTCGTAAAGCTCTGAAGCAGTGTTGGAAATCGGCCCATATAGATATGTTGAAAAGTTGTTATTTGTTTTTTGGCGCACAAAAAGTATTCTTGTCGCTTTATAATATTAAGGTAGAACCACTGAACTTAAATGAACTGTTTTAAATGTGTTTTAGTACCTTTATGGACCTTGAGAGTTGAATGGCTTTGCTCACAACAGAGGCCTCATGAGCCATTGGTTTCATCAAAATATCTTAATTTGTGTAGAAGATTAACGAAGGTCTTATGGGTGTGGAAACGACATGAGGGTGAGTAAAATAAATTTTTTTTTCATTTTTGGGTGAACTAACCTTTGCTACTCATTTGCTTGTTCATTTACACTATTGCACTTTTACATTTCAGTTTCTGTCATGCCAATCAAGGTGCAAGAGTGAAAATGTAAATGCCACTTCGATCTGATTTCTAGAAATCTACTGAACTTCCTTTTTGTAGATGATAAGATTTTCCTGTTACAGTTTGCTGCAGCAAGCACCTACAAATAACTCATGGAAACACAATACCAGTGAGCAAAACTAGACCATGTCTATCTGATTGATGTGATATCTTACCCACATAAGCGCCGAGCTCCTGCAGCTTTCCTTTGATCGCCGCCTGAAAACATTATTACAGGAGAAAATGAATAAATGAAGAACTTTGTCTACACTGATACATTAGTATTAAACACACACACAAAAAACATTGACAGAGCACTGTGGTGGTATCAATGTACAAGAGACGCCATCACATGACTATAACATGTGCTCTTTAAAATATATCATGGTACTGAAAGCTCATATAACGTAGTATTTACACAATACTCCCGCAACGTCCTTCAAATAACACTATGGTACTTAGTAAAGATATGATATCAGAACACACAATAATAACTAAACAAACTCTTTACACTATTTTAAAATACAGAAACATTCCAAACACGTTCAATATAAAGAAACGCGAGTAATAACATACACGCAAACATACATTGAAACAACGTGTACTCAAGCTAGCACGCTAAACAGAGCAGAATGCAAAGCATTTTAAAAGGTTTACCCTTATTTTCTTGCTAATCTCCGTTCCAATCTCCATATTTATTTGGTGTGTTGCTTTCCCTCGGATTAAGATATTATTTTTATTAATAAAACTCCAAGAAAAGAGGAAAGAGTAAGAGTTTTGCTGTTGCTAGGCCTCGCGTACGGCTTCTCTATTCATACTGCGCACGCGCAGCCCATTCAGCTCGACAGAATAATATATTTTTAGGAAAATAATTTTATTAATATAAACAAAATACGAGTGCCTTAAACTTTGAATCGTTGCTTTTTAATATAAATAAAACTACTGCTATAATACATTAATAATAATATTTAGTGTTTTTTTTATTTTATACTTGATGATTAGAGCAAATGAGTCATTAAAAATTCGTATAGAAAATGGTAAAAAAAAAAAAAAAACAGGATACAAAGATATGTTTTAAACTAGGTTTCTCCACCTTCTTTGTCAGTGACCCTTGATATGATTATTATTGTAGTAGTCTACATACCTTTTTCATTTTCGTTTTAATGTGTATTTATTAATTTCTCCCCGAATTTTTTTTAAAATTATTTTTCACTTTTCTGTTCGTTTTCTAGTAGTTTATAATATGAAAAAGTTTCGTAATTCCTCCTGTCCGGCAGGTGCGCTAATGACACCACATACATACACACTCTTCTCTCATCTCTCTCTCCACATGCACACAAACATACGCATGCCATCAGCTGTCAAACGGCGTAAGTTTGATGTGTTTCAGATATTTAGGCATTCATTAAATAATCAAGAGTGAGAAGATGAGTCAACGTTGTGTTTATCTCTCTAAACCATAAGAATAAATATGAATAAAGTGATCGCGAGTTAGATCCGCGAGATGTAACTGATATAGGAGGATTCAGGGGATTTTTACGGGCAGGAAACGATGAGCTGGTTCGGTAGGAGGAGTGCAGTGATCGGTCTGGTGTCACTGTGACTCATCAGCACCGGCCTGATCGCATTATTGCATAACAGAGGCTCTCAGGAAGAGAGCCGCCGCCGTCTGCTGCTGCGCTACAACACCGAGCTCCGGATTGCCAGAATGACGCAGGTATGGACCAACACACATGTACATCATCAATCAACACATCGTATATCACACGTTAAATATGACCTGGCACAAAAGACACATGGATATGGCACTGATGATGAGCTATCTG
The DNA here is from genome assembly GCA_028476615.1 of Culter alburnus. Classification (NCBI taxonomy): domain Eukaryota; kingdom Metazoa; phylum Chordata; class Actinopteri; order Cypriniformes; family Xenocyprididae; genus Culter; species Culter alburnus. The sequence continues at coordinate 4,464 of JAOTNS010002958.1, forward strand.
TGTTTATTCAGTGGACTCCGCGGCTTTTTCTGCAGCGGTGAGGGGTTGTCTCCTGAGCAGCATGTGGAACTGAGGAAGACTCTGGATGAGGTGTATGAACAGCGTGTCAGTATCTGAGGAATGAGATCGCCGAGTATGCGTGAGGGTCTGAGGGACATCACCACACCATCGCTAAGAAGTGTGAAGTGGTGTGATCAGTGTTTCTTCTCATCTGGCATCTGTCACCTCATTCATTGAGAGTCTCCCTCTTGCCTCATCTGACTCACTTCTCTACTCCCTCTCTCATTTATTTTCACTCATCTAATCTGAGTCTCTCAAATTACTCTGTGAGTATCATCTATTGTTCATCTCACACAATCTCCTGTCTCGTCTGAGTCTACATCCTGTCTCATTTGGGTCTTTATTGTCTCATTGAGTAGCTCTCTTTCTTTCTCTCTTTTGTCTCATCTGACTTTCACTTGTCTCATCTGAGTCTCCCTCCTGCCTCATCTGACTCTCTTGTTATTTGAGTCTCTGTTGTCGCTGACTCCTCTTTTCATCTATATTCTCTCTCGTCTCATCTGAGTCTCTCCTGTCTCATCTGAATCGTCTCAATTGTCTCAGCTGACTTTCTCCCTCTACTTTCATTCTCTTTCTTGTTTCTGACCTTCACTTATCTGATCTGACTTTCGTTTCATTTGAGTCTCCGTTGTCTCATCTTCACCTGTCTCATCTGACTCTCCCTTCTGTCTCACCCAACTCTCTTGTCTCATTGAGTCTCTTTTGTTTCTTATGACATTCAATTGTCTCATCTGAGTCTTTCTCATGTCTCATCAGTTCCTCATCTCATTTGAGTCTCCATTGGTCAGCTGACATTCACTCCTCTCTCTTGTTTCTTCTGACTTTCACTTGTCTCATCTGATTCTCATCCTGTCTCATCTGACTCTTTGTCTCATTTGAGTCTACATTGTCTCAGCTGTTCTCTCACTTATTCTCTTTTTGTTTCTTCTAACTTCCACTTGTGTCATCTGAGTCTCCATTGTCTCAGCTGACTTTCTTTTCTCTTCTGTTCTTCTTCTCTTGTTCCTCTGAATTTCATCTAAGTTCTCCTCCTGTCTCATCAGACTCTTCTCTCTCAATTTAAGTCTCCATTGTCTCAGCTGACTTTCTCTCTCATTTTCTCTTTTGTTTTCTCTGACTTACTCTTGTCTCATCTGAGTCTCCCTTCTGTGTCCTTTGAGTCTCCATTGTCTCAGCTGACTTTCTCTCTCATTTTCTCTTTTGTTTCTTCTGACTTACACTTGTCTCATCTGAGTCTCCCTTCTGTCTCATTTTAATCTCCATTGTCTCAGCTGACTTTCTCTCCTCTTCTCTCATTCTCTCGGTTTCCTATGACTTTCACTGTCTTATCTGAGCCCCCTCTTATCTCACCGACTCTCTTGTCTCACTTGAGTCTCTTTTGTTTCTTCTGACTTTCACTTCTCTCATCTGAGTCTCCCTCCTGTCTCATCTGACTCGTCTCAATTGTCTCAGCTGACTTTCTCCCTCTCCTTTCATTCTCTTCTGTTTCTTCTGACTTCACTTATCTGATCTGACTCTCTTGTTTCATTCGAGTCTCGTTGTCTCAGCTGACTTCCTCTTTTCTCATCTTATTCTCTCTTGTCTGACTTTCACCTGTCTCATCTGACTCTCCCTTCTGTCTCACTCTGTCTCATTTGAGTCTCTTTTGTTTTTTTGACTTTCACTTGTCTTATCTGACTCTCGTCTCATTTGAGTCTCCATTGTCTCAGCTGACTTTCACTCCTCTCTCTTGTTTTCTTCTGACTTTCACTTGTCTCACTGTCTATCCTGTCTCATCTGAAACTCTTGTCTCATTTCAGTCTTCATTGTCTCAGCTGTCTCTTCTCTTATTCTCTCTTTTGTTTCTTCTTTCACTTGTGTCATCTGAGTCCCCATTGTCTCAGCTGACTTTCTCTCCTCTTCTCTTCTTCTCTCTCTTGTTTCTTCTGACTTTCACTTGTCTCATCTGAGTGTCTATCCTATCTCATCTGAAACTCGTCTCATTTCAGTCTCCATTGTCTCAACTGTCTCTTCTCTTATTCTCTCTTTTTGTTTCTTCTTTCACTTGTGTCATCTAGTCTCCCTCCTTTTTCATCTCATTTAGTCTCCATTTCTCAGGTGACTTCATCATTTCGTCTAGTTCTTCGACTTTCACTTGTCTCATCCGAGTCTCCCTTCTGTCTCACTCGACTCTCGTCTCATTTGAGTCTCTCTTGTGTTTTCTGACTTTCACTTGTCTCATCTGAGTCTCTCTCCTGTCTCATTTGACTCTCTTGTCTCATTTGAGTCTCCAGTGTCTCAGCTGACTTTCTCTCTTCTCTTATTTTCTCTTCTATTTCTCCTGACTTAAACTTGTCTCTCTGATCTCTCTCTTGCTCATCTGATTCTCTTCTCTCATCTGAGTCTATTGTCTCAGTCTGACTTTCTCTCCTCTTCTTTCATTCTTCGTTCCGACTTTCACTTGTCTCATCTGAGTCTCCTTCTTTGTCTCACCTCTTTTGTCTAACTTGAGTCTCTATTGTTTCTCTGACTTTCACTTGTCTCATCTGATCTGAGAGTCTCCTTGTTTCTCATTTGATAGTCTGTGTTCACTTTCACTTGTCTCATCTGAGTCTCTCTCCTGCTCACCTTTGACTCTCTTGTCTCATTTGAGTATCCATTGTCTCAGCTGACTTTCTCTCTTCTTTTATTTTCTCTTTTATTTCTCCTGACTTAACCTTGTCTCATCTGAGTCTCTCTCCTGTCTCATCTGATTCTCTTCTCATGGAGTCTTCATTGTCTCAGCTGACTTTTTCTCTCTTCTTTCATTTCTCGTTTCCCTGTGACTTTCACTTGTCTCATCTGAGTCTCCTTCTTTGTCTCACCTGACTCTTTTGTCTCACTGAGTCTCTCTTGTTCTTCTGACTTTCATTTTCTCATGTGAGTCTCTACTGTCTCATTTGAGTCTCCATTGTCTCAGCTGTCTCACTTTCTCTCCTCTTCCCTCATTCTCTCTGTTTCCTATGACTTTCACTTGTCTCATCTGAGTCTCCCTGTTTTCTCATCATACTCTTCTCTCTCATTTGAGTCTCCATTGTCTCAGCTGACTTCTCTCTTCTCCTCTTATTCTCTCTCTTGTTTCTTCTAACTTTCACTTGTCACCCTCCTGTCTTATGGGACTCTTTCATCTCATTTGAGTCTCTCTTGTCTCCATTCTCTCATCTTATTCTCTCTCTCTCGATTCTTCTGACTCTCACCTGTCTCATCCAAGTCTCTCTCTTTCCAGGAAGACTGTGGAGGAGAGTCAAAGGTCACGGCGGCGACGGGTGCTTATGCCGAGGGAACGCTCTGAATCCGTGAGCTCCAGCTCCATTTATTTCACCGCCAGCGCCGGGGCTGCCAGTCTCTATGACGACAGTGAGGTCGGGTATGTCACAGTGTCATAGAGTGGTGTGTGACATCTGGATGCTGTGTAGCTCTTGAGGTTGTGTTCATTTGAGTAACTGAGCTCTTCCACAGATACACCACGGCGTATTCCAACGCTGAGTCCGACTACACGGACAGAGAGACGGATCGCGAGACAGATAAAGATGGTGAGGACGACGGCAGAGACTCGGATGAGGAGGAAGAGATGAGCTGCGCCACAGTGCTCACACTGCGACAGGACGATTCGCAGCACGAGGAAGAGGATGATGAAGATGCCGGGCTAATGGTGGACACTTTAACAGACATTCCCAGTCCTGAACTCGCTCTCCTGCTCGCCCAGTGTGATCTGCTGCATGCAGGGGACTCTGGGAAAAAAGCAGAGGGCTTCAAGCTGCTGACGGAGAACAGACCACTGGTGAGCAACTGATTTCTAGAGATTTCTTGACCAGCAAATCAGATTATTAGAATGATTTCTGAAGGATCATGTGACACTGAAGACTGGAGTAATGATGCTGAAAATTCAGCTTTGAACATTTTAAAATAATTTCAATAGAAAACAGTTCTTATTAAATTGTAATATTTCACAATATTACTCTTTATTTTTGATCAAATAAATTCAGCCTTGGTTAAGATTAAACATTAAACATTTAAACACTTAAAATATATAAATATTAAAAATTTGAGGCAAGTATTTTAAAAGAACGAAAATTTATAAAATATTCAATATTCAATATTTCAATATGTTTAAAATATTCAAACAAAATATTTCACAAAAGAATGTTTGAAATGATAAAACAATAAATAAATAAATAAATAAAGATAAACATATCAACTGTAATAAAAATTGTGTTTCTTGTACATGTGTGTCAGTATGCTGATAACATGGAGTTTATGTGGCGACTGGCTCGTGCTACAGCGACATGTGTGAGACGACAGACAACAGAGAAGAAAAGAGAACTACGCAGAGCAAGGTAGGAAACAACATCTTAACATCATGCTTTGTGAGAAAGTTACTGTAAATGCATAGAAAACACCCCCTGCTGAGCATCCTAATTTAGGGAGCATTAAACACTCTGTAGGGACCTTGAATTGGAACGCAGCTTAATGTACTGTAAATGCACTGACCCCTGACCTTTTGACATTTAAGGTCATTATGAAGCCGAGGCAGCACTGATGAGGAATGGACTGAGTGCAGATTGTCACAAATGGTATGAAAAAAACACACATTCACACACACTCTTCTATAGAAGCTTGTTTCTGCCACAAAATAAAAAATTAAAAAAGTTAATTGCTACTTTTTAATCTCACAATTCGAGTTTATATATAAAAGTAGGAATTGCGAGGAAAAGTCAGAATTGCAAGTTGTAAACTCGGAATTGCGGAAAAAAGTCAGAATTGCAAGTTGTAAACTCGGAATTGCGAGGAAAAAAAGTCGAATTGCAAGTTGTAACTAGGAATTGCGAGGAAAAAAGTCAGAATTGCAAGTTACAAACTCGAATTGCGAGGAAAAAACTCAGAATTGAGTTATAACTCGGAATTGCGAGGAAAAAAGTCAGAATTGCAAGTTCGAAAGGAAAAAAACAGAATTGGTTATAAACTCGGAATTGCGAGGAAAAAAAAAGTCAGAATTGCAGTTGTAAAATTCAGAATTGAAGTTGTAGAATGCGAGGAAAAAAGTCAGAATTGCAGTTGTAAACTCGGATCTCGGATTTTCAATTGCGGTTGTAAATCGGAAAGGAAAAAAGTCAGAATTGCAGGTTGTAAACTCGGAATTGCGAGGAAAAAAGTCAGAATTGCAAGTTGTAAACTCGGAATTGCGAGGAAAAAAAGTCAGAATTGCAAGTTGTAAAATTGCGAGGAATCAGAATGCAAGTTGGGAATTGAGAGGAAAAAGTCAGAATTGCAAGTTACAAACCTTAATTGCGAGGGAAAAAACTCAGAATTTTGAGTTATAAACTCGGAACTGCGAGGAAAAAAAGTCAGAATTGCAAGTTGTAAACTCGGAACTGCGAGAAAAAAAAAAGTCAGAATTGCAAGTTACAAACTCGGAATTGAGAGAAAAAAAGTCAGAATTGCAAGTTGTAAACTAGGAATTGCGAGGAAAAAGTCAGAATTGTGAGATATAAACTCAGAATTGTGAGTTACAAAGTTTGAAGTGCAAGACAGTGCAAGAAAACTCAAAATTGTAAGGTGAAGAAATCAGAATTATGAGATAAAAAGTTGCGATTACCTTTTTAATTTTTTTTATTCTGTGGTGGAAACAAACTTCCATACCCTTCACCACCCCTACTGTATGAGATTATTTTTAAATGTCTGTAGTTCATAATACATTGGCACTGTCCGTCAGGTTTGCCGTCCTTGCACGCTTGTCTTCACAGTACGAGAGCATTCACGGAAAGCTGAAAAGCGGCCGCGTACTGAAGGTGAGCCAGTGACACTTTACCTCAGTGTTTCAGATGAACACGAGTGTCTTCCTTCATTGACTTCAGGAGTGTGTTTAATGACTGTGTTTGTTCCGGGATGTTCTGACAGGAGCATTTGGATCGAGCTTTGGCTCTGCGTGACGATGATCCGATCTGTTTCTACCTGCTGGGCCGCTGGTGTTTAGAGGTCAGTTCAGACTGCTGAAACAATGCCAACAATCTCGACAATAATTAACATTCCCCGATTACGCTTTTTTGGCTATTACCTTTCATTTAGTATGTAATATAGAATATAAAAGGTCTGCAAACATTCAAAGTTTGTCTCCCAAAACAAAAGAACTGATTCTGAACTGTCTGAAACGAGTCGTCAGTAATTCCAGTCTCACTTCCAGCTTGAAACCACTTTCAGACGACTGTACCAAACCCTCATAAGGACTGTGTGTGTGTTGTAGGTGAGCTCTCTGGGTTGGTTGGAGACGAAAGCTGCCGCCACACTTTATGAAACTCCTCCTACATCCTCACTGAATGAAGCTTTGGAGAATTTCCTTAAGGTATCGATGGGTTTCTGGTCTTTGGATCAGTATTATGATATGGATCTAAGATTTACCGCTTCATCAAACATGCACTGATGATTCTGATTGTCTGATCTCTAGGCAGAGGAGTTAAATCCAGGGTTCTCTAAAACAGTTCGGCTTTATATCGCCAAGGTAAACTGTATTGTCTACACATAATGGGTTTATTCTTAAAGACCAATGTCATTCTCTTAAAGGAACAGTTCACATAAACATGACAATTGTGTCATTGAATTACCCTCATGTCATTACAGACCTGTATGTCTGGATGAGCTGCTTTAAAGCATTTTATAATCCTTTTGTTTTCAGTGTCATAAGGAGCTCGGAAACATGTCAGAGGCCAGAAACTGGGTCCAGTTAGCTCTGAGCACACCAGCAGGAGGAAATGAGGTAGTAGTTTCACTAGGATACATTGTGACCTTTTTTGTTGTAGTTTTAAGTTCCTCAGATCAATTGTTCTGTTTCTTCAGGACTCTGACAGCACCGCTCTACAGGAGGAGCTAAAGGCTTTGATTGACAGCACTGCTGACCAATCTACAAGCAGTTTAGTTAATTAAGTGCGGGGTCTGAAGAAAATGGTCATCTAATCAATTTTATATTTCACCTAATATGTGCTCTATTTTATTTATTTAATGTGCATTATTAAAATTGATAATTTCCCTTTAGTAATCTGAAAAAATATATATATATTAAAATTTCTTTACATATCTCCTTCCAAGGTAAAGCACTACATTTCATTCCTTTTGAAAAAGATGAAGGTAACTTGAGTCATTCCTATTTTTTTTTTTTATATTTAAACATGCTGTGAAATTGTTTAATCAGTTACAAAATGCCTGATGTTTGTTTGATTTAATTTTGAAATGAAGTGAATACCTGTAATATGTCAATAAAATTCAATTATCTATTCAATTATTAGCAATTATCTCTCAGTATTTTGCTTTTTTCCCATCCATCTATTTTCATGGTTCAATCCTCTTTTTAACTGAAGGCATATATATGCAAACACACTTTTATTAGTTTAACAGATAAAACGCTTTATGAGAAGTTTATGTACAAGAAAAAGGTTCAGTCCAGACAAAACGCACAAATATAACAAAACATGTAAATAAAGATGTTGACATCACATTAAAGAGCAAATAATTACACCAGCTCACTCAGATCCGTCAATGTGCATATGTAAATAAACCATGAATTTCACTCTTAAGGGTTCATTCTTTTTCCAAAGTATAATTCTAGACTAAACATTTCAACCATTTTAAAGGAGTCTTTCCTCCTCCTGATGGCCTCCTATCGCTCGCAGTAGTGCAGGTAGGTTCTCTGATCAGCATCATTTCAGTCTTTGGCATCTCTCCCACTCCATCAGCATTAATGGCAAACATGGCCTCCGCCTCAGGCAAACATGGGGAGTCGTAGATCTTACATATCCGCGTCTCACCTCGACCCTTTCGCAGGTATAATCTGCAAGATAGACACAGAGACATTATAGAGTATGTCAGCATAAATCGACACCACGATCATCATCCACTAAGTTTTACCGAGTAGTTGATGCGTGTGCCAGAATGTTTCCTCCAATTGGCTTCTTGGGATCTGCAGAAAACATGGCCGCTCCATCCACCTGTGCTACCACCTGGTTAGTGATGACGACGGCCACGCCAAACTACAAACGAGACAACATGCATATATCCATGAGCTCAAGTTATATACACAAGACGCTAATGAAGGACTAGGAGTGCTAAATGTAACAAACTAATAAATCACTTTAATTAAAAATAGATATTTAAAATTTAGTCTAAAAAAATATAAAAATATATATAAAAAAATTTATATATAAAAAATAAATATAAAAAAAAATATATAAAAAAATTTTGTAAATATGTTGCCTTTTTTTAAAGAAAGGCAACATTTAAACAGCATTTTTAGCATTACAAATTGATTTTTAATATCCATTTGATAACGAAGTTTAAAAATGAGTAATTTTAAGACATGCCACCTAAAAGTAGTCATGTTTTTTTTTTTTAAATTCTTGTCAGGGTTATTATAGTTAACTAAAACCTTGAAAAAAATGTTTTTGTTAACTGAAATAAACGTTCATTCTTATTTTTCATCTAGTTGCCAAGGTAACATTTAAACATTTCTTTTCTAACTTGATTTACTAAAAAAACAAACTTTAATAAACTTAAAAAATAAAATAAAATTAAAACTTTAACAAAAATTAATAACTAGATTTAAGAAAACAAAAACAAAATGGCAATATTGTACTTAAAGCCTTTATATATATATATAAAAATACATAAAAATATTTTAATGTATTAATTATGCCTTTGTAATGCACTTTATAATCCATCGTTATAATAAATTATAATACTTATCTATTCACTGTTATACCTTTAGTAAATATAATGCATTAAACACACAAAATCAACCAATTTCAGATGTAACAAGTAATCTGCAAATATTACAATGCATTTTAACTTTAGTTACAATTATTTATGAAATGATAATGCATTATAATGTACATCATGAATAATGCATTATACATATTCATTACCAAAAAAAAAAAAAAAAAAGCCTAATAAAAAAGGGAAACACACAACTTAAAAAATAAAACATTCAAAATACAGATAACAACTATAGTAGTACTATAATAATTATAATATAGTCTTTTTTAATAACAATCATCATCTTTTAGATTATGCATGGAGTTTGTAAGCTGCTTCACCTCATCAGCGAGACGGAGCAGCATGCGCAGAAATCGTCCCAGATGCCCCTGACGGGCGGACAGCTCTCCGTCCAGAGTAATCTGTCCTGTAAAGAGCAGTAGCGCTGTCTACGATGAGCAGAGCGTATCTGAAGAGAGATTCAGAATATTCAGCACATCGAGCGAATGGAGACGGTCTGGAGTCATTTTCTGGCTGGATGTGTGTGTTACCTGGACTCAGTCATCATGGCGGAGGCCTGATACAGCAGCTGCGTCTGATGGTCTGTGTTGAAGGCCCTGGCGTACGCCACATTATCCAGCACATCACTGCCCACCAGCCCGTACCTGACACCGCAAACACAGAGTTCAATGTTTTGCAGTTAATGGATTAATATGAATGTTCAGAAAGCGGCTCTGACCTCTCAGCTACAGCCAGCAGTCTCTCTGGACGGAAGGTTCCTTCTGTGTCGATGTACATGGCTTTTTCCCCCCCGCCCTGATCTATAGGCAGCTGAAATACAAAGTTCATATTTTAATAAAGCACTCACATAAAAGTTATTGTGTTTACCAGCTTTACATGGTTATTGAGTTTAACAGAGGTTAAAATACTGAATAAAACTTTGCACAAATTCATGTGATTTTAATCTTATGTTAAAACATACAGTAAATGCCCAGTTTCACAGACAAGGCTTTAGCCTAGTCCCAGACTAAAATGCATGTTTGAGCCGTTTATCTATTATTATCAATGTAGAAAACAGTTCTGCTGCTTCATATTTTTGTGGAAAACTCAGTGCTTCCCAGGTTTGAAATATACTTGCGGTGGTAGCCTGGCAAAAACCTATGGCACAAACTATACATGTGACAAAAAATTTTTTTTTGAAATTAATTTTAATTAGCATTTAATTAATTACTACTAATTATGCATTATTATGCATTAATTATGCAATTTACAGCATTTAATGGTTCCTTTTCCTATATGTCCTTGCTGTCATATAGTGTCTCTCTCAGTAAATGGGACACAGATTTTACTAGTAAAATTTATAAAATGATATATGTGTCAATAATGTTCTTAGTCTTTTCTTCCTGTGGGGGAGACTACAATAATTACTATGAATTAAATGGAAATATTTAAATACAATTTATTGCGTAACCAAAATACCAATAATGCCCAAAAGAAAAAGAAAAACTTAGTGTATGACTTTTAATTATAAACAAGCCCGAAACACCGGGACTCTTATTCTGAAATGTCTTTTAGGCCTTCAGATTCACAATCGTCTAAAACATTTTATATAAAGGCCATAAAAGTAGACATTGTAATAATTCATCAACTTGAGTCATTAGCAATCGCTTGGCATAATCTGCGCTTTTCATTGATTGAGAATCACTTTGAAGCAGTCTGAAGCCCTTGTGACTATGCAAAATGCAGCGCCTGTTGAATGTTAGCGGGAGTAAACAGTTCTGAGCACACATAACGAGCAGGTACGAAACGACTAGTTAATCGATCGCGGATGGTTTCATTATCTTGCGCGGATATAAAAGTATAAGAGGATAAAATAATAAGCAAAATGTGTCTCTGAATACTTGGGCGGCCGTATTATACGTGGGCGGGCCCAAGTAAAGTCTATGTGTGTGAAGCACGAATCTTAGTTTAGATTAGTTCACTCAGCATTAAATTTCCTGAATTTGTTTGTCTTCTTTTCAGTCAAAAAGAAATTAAGGTTTTCGAGGAAAATTCCAGGATTTTTCTACATAGTGGACTTCAAGTGGACCAACAGGTTGAAGGTCCAAATGTCAGTTTCAGTGTAGCTTCAAAGAGCTGATCCCAGGTGAGGAAAAGAGTCTTATTCACCTTAAGTAATCATGCTGGAAAGGTCATGCATCACAGGCAGACGAGCAAGTGTTTACAAAGCGAACGTGCAAAGACTAAGTCAAACGGCCTTTACAAAAAAAAGGTAAAACAGCAATGTCAGACAATTTAGAAGTTGGAGAAGATGAGATGGAGTTTTTATCGTGGTACTTCTGCCTACAGCAATGCGGAAAAGCGTGACCTTTCTGATGTGATTACGTCATGCGTGAAACATCGCAGAGCAGTGCAAGTAGGGCTGGGCGATATATCGCATGAGATTGTCACGCGCATTTCGTCAGTAAAGCCGGTTCCGCTAAATCGCCATCACCTGCTCATCACATTTAATAGACAGAACCGTAGATCACTGACAAGCCACGCAATATCGTGTTCATATCGCAGATGAATCGCCTTCGATAATGAGCGCGATATTGCGTAGCTTGTCAGTGATCTACGGCTCTGTCTATTAAATGCCGCTCCATTTGAAAGCAGGTAATGGCGATTTAGCGGTAATCAGGGAACCGGCTTTACTGACGAAATGCGCGTGACAATCTCATGCGATATATCGCCCCCAGCCCTAAGTGCAAGATGAGCATTTGTGTTTAAAAAGTATATAAATTGATATTTTTTTTAGAAAGTGACAGATGGTTTCTCTAGATAAGACCCTTATTCCTCGTCTGCGATCATGTAGAGCTCTTTGAAGCTGCACTGAAACTGACATTTGGACCTGTTGATCCCTGCTGAAGTCCACTATATGGAGAAAAATCCTGGAATGTTTTCCCTTAAAACCTTAATTTCTTTCAACTGAAGAAAGAAAGAAAGACGTACACATCTGGATGACAAGGGGGTGAGTAAATTATCAGGAAATTTAATTCTGAACTGAACTAATCCTTTAATAGAAAGTTCAAAAGAACCTCTTGTAACATTATAAATGTATTAACTGTCTTTGATCATTTAATGCATCCTTTCTGAATACAAGTATTAGAAATAAATAAGTGTGCATTACCTGGCAGGTGACGGCCAGTGTGTGACACAGCTGCGTCTTTCCAGTGCGGAACTCGCCGAACATCTCAGTGATGGATCCCGTCTCGATTCCTCCTGCAGAACACAGACAGACAAAGATTGATTAGATCAGGTGATTACAGTATAGAGTGTATTATTTTCAGACAGACAGTTCAGTTCAGTGTCGCACCCTGCAGGAGTTTATCAAGCTCTTTGGATCCTGTGGAGATCTGGATGATTTCAGCTCTGCGCTGGTGGAACTCAGTCGCTGTGGTGAATCCCATGGGAACCATCTTAGCAGCCTCTGTCTGTTGGTTAAAGAGTTAGAGGTTTGTTCAAATCAATAACACACAGAATGAGAGACAGCAATAGCCGCGTTTCCACTGTCGGGCCAAAAGCGATCATGCTATTGCGTTTCAGGGCTAGTCGTGTTTCTATAGTCACTTCAGGGGCTTGATCGGGCCTTTTTAGGGCAAACTGTACATCATATAAAGCGATCGAGTCTCTTCAGAAAATTTGGACTAAGTCCTCAATTCATATGGATTCGTTTTACGATCTCTTTATTAACTTTTTGAAGCGTCAAAATGGTAGTTGTGTAGACCGTCAATGGAGAAATCTCTCAGATTTCATTAAAAAGATCTTAATTTGTGCTCCGAAGATTAACGAAAGTCTTACAAGTGTGGAATGACATGAGGGTGAGTAAATGATGGCAAAATTTTAATTTTTGGGTGAACTAACCCTTTAATGGAGCTGTTTTGTGCATTTCTGGAGCATTTTTGTGCTCTTTAGCCCTCGCACTGGCCTGACAGTGTAAAAGCAGCTAATGGTGATCAAGGTCTCACCAGGATCTTGTCGGCTTTGGCTTCGCTGATTCCTTTGATGTTCAGCAGCTCTTTCTTGGGTGCGTACGCAACGGCCTCCACGGTGTGAAAACCACCATCTTCCAGCTTCTTAATGTCACTGCTGCTAATGCCACACTGCTGCAAAGAGATTTACAACAACATCATCAATAAACGTTCAAACCATGTTTGTGTATATATCTGCCATAGTAGCCGTACCTCCAGACGGGAAACAGGTTGTGGCCCAAAATTTTCCTCCTCCTCGATCTCAGCCTCCACCTCCACCCGGGATGCGTTCCTCATAGCCATATTTACTGCTCCAAAACACATTACACTTGTATATTATTATAGACCACTAGTGATGTTTGTATATTAAAACTTCTTAGATTAGTTCACTTTCAAAAATTATTTTTTCCTGATAATTTACTCACCTCCATGTCATCCAAGATGTTCATGTCTTTCTTTCTTCAGTGGAAACAAAATTAAGGTTTTTTTCAGGATTTTTCTCCTTATAGTGGACTTCAATGGACTCCAAATGGTTGAAGGTCAAGTTTCATTGCAGCTTCAAAGGGCTTTAAATGATCCCAGACGAGGAATAAGGGTCTTATCTAGAGAAACCATCACTCATTTTCTAAAATTTTTTTTAAAATTATATATGTTTTAACCATAAATGCTCATCTTGAACTAGCTCTCTTCTTCTCTCTATTAGAATTCCAGCAGTGCAGATGCTGCTAAGTGTATTACTGCCCTCCACAGGTCGAAGTTTGAACTAAATTGTCATATACAATATGCTAGTGCAAGTATAAAACAATTAGTTCAAACTTTGACCTGTGGAGGGCAGTAATACACTTAGCAGTGTCTACACTGCCGGAATCTAATAGAGAAGAAGAGAGCTAGTTCAAGATGAGCATTTATGGTTAAAACGTATATAATTTTTAGAAAATGAGTGATGGTTTCTCTAGATAAGAGCCTTATTTCTCGTCTGGTATCGTTTAAAGCCCTTTGAAGCTGCACTGAAACTGTAATTTTGACCTTCAACCGTTTGGAGTCCATTGAAGTCCACTATATGGAGAAAAATCCTGGAATATTTTCATCAAAAACCTTAATTTCTTTTCCACTGACGAAAGAAAGACATGAACATCATGGCATGGGGGTGAGTAAATTATCAGGAAATTTTAATTTGAAAGTGAACTAATCCTTTAAATTCATATTTTTTCCATAAACACATTATCAGCTTAAGAAATTCAGCAGTATGTTTACATTTAAAAACAAACACGAATGGTTCTATTAAACACCAGATCAGGGTTCAAACTCAACTTGACTAATATTATGACTTTTCCAGGCGTTTGTGACAATTTACAAAAAATAACTTCAGAAAACAACGATTATACATGTTTGGACATGTATCAAGCTATTATTTGAAACACCTAACATTAGATATATTAATAATACCACAGTACTTTGATATATAGCATAGTTTTAACATAGTATTCCAGTAGCTCCGAGAATACCATGGTATTATTAAAAGTACCATGGTATTACAATCGGAAACAGTACTATTTTCTAAGAATCAAAAGCACAATGCGCAAATTAACTAAACTAATGTAACAATAATCAATTATTTGTCCGTTAAAGATAGTAAACTATATTTCCCCACAATGTAGGACATTAATTTAATAATCAGTCTGATTACGTGTTAAAACCCACAGAACAAAAACACACATCCTATAGCGCTCTCATCGACATAAACAATGAGTTTAAACATGTTCACACTATAACTCATAAATGTGTCGGCGTAATCATGTAGACGTGTAATTATTAGATTATTTAAATCTTTAATATCGTGATTATTGTTTTTGTCACTCACCCACTGCAACTGTTGCTGCTGCTGTGCTCGATCTGAATTTTCCCGCGTGCCGCCGTAAGGCCACGTCAACGACGTCATGACGCCATCACGCCAATGATGTTTCATAATTTTATTTTTTATTTTTTAGATTTTATTTTTTAAATATTATTGAAACGGATTTTTTTGAGGACATTTGAAATATGTTTTTTTTCTCCCCATTGTTTTGCATAACACATGATACAAACAGGTTTGAATTTCGGGGTACCATTATCATACCATTATTTTATAATGAAACCATTGTGTATGATATAGTTCTGCAAGTGTAATAAAAACTCAGGGTTCATAGTGTTTTTCAGGGTTTAGTTTCTACTCATAAGTAAAACATATTACAGGCAAGAGCATCACATAAAGTTAAACTTGTAAGACTCAGTAGAACCTTCCAATATCAATAGCTTATGAAGACAGAAAATATAACAACTACTGTAATTTTTACATCCATGCATTAGCATTTATCTAAAGTAACTTACAAGAGAGGAACAAAGCAATTCATCAAGGAGCAAAAATCACAAAAATATTATCATTTTCCTATTATAGTAGTTATTTATCTTATTTATCTTGCCCCTAAAAATAAACATGCATAAAATAATATACAGTGTAAAAACAAATACCTCAGTAGCATTGTATTATAATGAAAATCTGTTACTTTTCTAGCAGTCTCTCTAAGAAAATGCAGTCATGAAAAAGAGACATACTATAGGATCAAGATTATATTATTATTCAGCAGAATTGTGCCCCTTTCAGAACGGAATTAAGAACCTCTAAAAAATTCCAATTTAGTTCCTAAATTGGAACTGCGGTAAAGCAAAGTTCTCTTCCTGTCAATCAACTTCCTGTGGGGTGTCGGCAATTCAATTCAAACTCATGAACTGAAAGAGAGCAAATTCTTAAATTCTGCCATCAGAAATGCATATGTTACAGGAGAAATTTGCATTGAGTTCACTATAATACTGCAAATGAAGTATCTATAGACAGATATGACTTTTAAAATGCACAGAGGCGACATTCAGAAGTCCTTTTTGGTGGGTGGTAGTTGGTTATCATATGGGTTGTCTGTGATGGTTTCTTCAGTCATGTTGTTGCTATCTTCTGATGGCACCGGGTCTCCAAAGAGGGTGCTCGTTTTCACGTAATATATGAACAAGAAAAATCCTATAAAACACAAGCATTTAATACAAAATGAATGTGATATTATGCATGCTTTATAGTATATTAGAATATAGTATAACAGGCCTTTAGCCTGTTTGGGTCAGTGGACATTATTCCAGTAGATATTTTACTACAAACATGCTGTGAACAGGGATTTTGTTTTCATTTATAAGTGTATTTATAATATAACATGAAAATTAACATCTTCATCATTATTAAAAAAATTGTTAAAGATTATTTATTTGTGATAACGCACAATCCTAGTGATAATTAATTTCCTATGAGCTTTTTTTTTAAGCATTTTTTTTTTTGCATAAAATCTGTAGCTGTAGTTTGGCTTTTTGGGTCAATAATTTTGTCCGATAAATGCCTTAATCAAGTTTAGTGTTTTGTTCTACCCCCATATTTAAAATATTAAAAAATATAAAATATTTCCTAATATATTGATTGTTGAATCAAACTTGCAGAGTCATTAAAAACAACATCAACAACAAAAGATATCCCGTCCATCCATCCAATACCCATCATTTTTGGACACTACGTAAGTAATGTAATGTATATATATATAATATAATATAATAATATAATATATAATAATAATATAATAATATAATAATTAATATATAATAATATAAATAAATTAATATAATAAATATTAATATAAAATATATAATATATAATATAATAAATATATACAGTTGTACAACCATGTTTTAGCCCATGTTGTCAGCTTTAATAATGTCTATATGCTAAATGTTGTTAAAATGGTCATTTTTAAAGTGCCCCTATTATGCTTTTTGAATTACCTTTCATGTAGTGTGTAATTTAGCTGTTTGTGAATGTAAAATGTCTGCAAAGATCAAAGTGCACAACAAATGGAGTTATCGAAAGAATCAATTCCTGTTATGAAACAATGTAACAAATTTGCATAATGCCAACCTGTGGTCTTCATTGGCTGCCTGTGAAAAATGTGTACTTTGATCCTCAAACACTATAGCTGTAGCTGAGACCGGAAGAGTTTGGTTTGTGTGTCAACATGTCAAAGTTTTCTGTGCTGCAAAGGATGAGGACTCGCACTCAAATTGATATGGAAAAAATTACGCCATTGCTGTATCACTGTGTATCAAACGCTGAGGAAGAGCAGTAGACCAATCCCAACAGACTGGGCTGTCTGACCAATCAGAGTGGAACAGTCTCGCGGAAAGGAGAGGTTTAGAAAGACTGAATCTTCGAACTAACCGTTTTTAGATTCTTTGAGAATGTATATGTATATGCAATAAATGCATTTATAATTTTCTGCAGAAAAGCTCTCACCTTGGAAGGAGTTTAGTATGGTGAATATGTAGTACGAGGACATTTGCAGACCTCCATAGCTGAAGAACGCAAAACTCCAGGTGAGTCCCAGCAGACAGCAGAGGCCCAGGACGGTGGTGACGTCCAAGGTGGCGGTTCCTGAGCGTTTCACCTTTCCAGCCTTGTTAAACTTGCTCACCTTCAGCATGGAGAGCCATCGCAGCACCACGATGCAGGTGGAGAAGGTGAAGATGAAGACGAAGCAGTAATAACCGATGTTCACGGTGTTGTGGACAGTGGTGTCTAAAATCCAGCACCTGCAGGGGAAATAGTGCAGACGGTTAAAGTTGCCAATTTTTTTCTTTATATATTTAACTTTTTATATATTTATATTTATATATCATAACTATTACTTCCATAATGTTACATATATCACATATATTACATACATGTACCTATAGGTACACCTGTTCAACTGCTCATTAACACAAATATCTAATCAGCCAATCACATGGCAGCAACTCAATGCATTTAGGCATGTAGACATGGGTTGTGTCCAAAATCACCCCCTATACCCTTAAACAGAGCACTATTTGACGGGACAGACATTTGTAGTGGTGTCCGAAACCTTATCGAGTGCACACATTCAATCCCAAAATGCACTGCAATAATGAGTACAAACCGATACACTCAATGGCTACAGAATACCCATAATGCACTGTGAGGGCTGTGCCGAATAATTCCTGCGTCTGACCAGAAGTTGGTGCCAACAGCTTAATCATACATCCATCTATTTTCCGAACTGCTGGTCCAATGTGGCTACAGCATAATATCATACAGGTATAAATTCCTTTTTAATTGATCATTAAATTGTTTAATTAAGGTTTATACATGCTAGTTTTCAGGACAGAGTTCAAGATACATCTTTTCATCTTATTACTGAAGCTGCCAATTTGTTGAGTTTCAAATGTTTTTAAACATCAAGCACAAACTATGGAAAAGCGGCAGCCTTTCCAGTGCACTCAGTGTCCGAATTCACTCACTCGTTTTCATTCACTCCTTTATGTGGACTATATTAGTGGACTAATGTAGGGAATAGGGGTGATTTCGAACACAGCCATGGTCAGGTCAATCTGCTGAAGTTCAAACTGAGCATCAGAATGGGTAAGAAAGATGATTTAAGTGATTTTCAATGTGGCATGGTTGTTGGTGCCAGACAGGCTGCTCTGAGAATTTCAGAAACTGCTGATCTACTGGGATTTTCATGCAGTGAGTGGCAGTTCTGTGGGTGAAAATGCCTTATTGATGTCAGAGGTGAGAGGAGAATGTCCACAGTAACTTAAAAAGCCACTTGTTACAACCGAGGTCTGCAGAAGAGCATCTCTGAGCACACAACACGTCAAACCTTGAAGCAGAGCTACAGCAGCAGAAGTCACACCGTCAGCTAAGAACAGGAAACTGAGGCTACAGTTCACACACACTCACTAAAATTGTTCAATAGAAGATTGGAAAAACGTTGCCTGGTCTAATGAGTCTCGTATTATACTGCAACATTCAGATGGTAGGGTAAGAATTTGGTTTAAACAACATGAAAACATGGATCCATCCTGCCTTGTATCAACGGTTCAGGATGGTGATTTAATGGTGTGAGAGATATTTCCTTAGGACCATTCATTTAAATGCCACAGCCTACACGAGAATTTTTGCTGTCCATGTCCATCACTTTATGATCACAGTGTAGGTACACTGATAGCTACTTCCAGGATAACACACCTTCACAAAGCTCAAATCATCTCAAACTGATTTCTTGAACATGACAGTGAGTTCACTAAACCCAAAAGACATCAACATTCAGCAGATCTCAATCCAATAGAGGATCTTTGGGATGTGCTGGAATGGGAGACTCACATCATGGATGTGCAACAACAACTGATATCATGTCAATATGGAGCAAAATCTCTGAGGAATGTTTCCAGCACCTTGTTGAATCTATGCCATGAATAATTAAGGCAGTTCTGAAGGCAAAAAGGATCCAACCTGATACTAATAAGATGTACCTAATAAAGTGACCAGTGATTGTATGAAGTTTGATATTTTCTCACACAGTAAAAATATACAATGTGCAATGATGTCATAGAACTTTTAGTGAACACAAAGAACTTCTTTTTCTAAGTGAGAAGAACATTTTAATAATCTAAAGAACATTTGTCCACTATAAAGAACCTTTTGGGTTCCATGGATGTTAAAGGTTCTTCATGGAACCATCAATGCCAATAAAGAACATTCATTTTTAAGGAACACTCCACTTTTTTTTTTTGAAAATAGGCTCATTTTCCAACTCCCTAGAGTTAAACGTTGAGTTTTACCATTTTCGAATCCCATTCAGCGATCTCCGGGTCTGGCGGTACCACTTTTAGCATAGCTTAGCATAGTTCATTGAATCTGATTTGACCGTTAGCATCTCGCTCAAAACAATGACCAAAGAGTTTGATTTTTCCTGAATGGATTCAAAAGCAGTAAAACTCAAATGTTTAACTTTAGGGGAGTTGGAAAATGAGACTATTTCAAAAAAAGTGGAGTGTTCCTCCAAATTTAGGTTTTCATGCATATCATTATACAATATGGCTGCCATTATATTTTAAGAATAGCATTGCATCATAATTTTTGGGTTTACTTACATGGTTACATTGCTTGACTCCGTGCGTATGGTCTGCTCACCATATTTGCTCAAGACAAAAAGGATACTGACGATAAGAGCAGGAGGAACTGAAACAAATTGTTGACAATGCAATTATAGTATAAGAATCAACAGTCTGAATAGCATTGAATGCAAAATTGTGCATTTGATCATAGGCCACATATTTTAGCATGCATATTTAAAGTTTTTGAACTCACCCCACCCAATCACAGAGATCTTGAGGATGTAATGTTTGATGACGACTGATTGTCTGGCCATTTGCAGGCAGAGGTGTAAAGCCTCCACCGCAAACCAGGTGAAACTGGCCAGCAAGCAGTAGTGCATGAATGCAGCCATGACCTTGCAGGCGTTGTGGCTATTCGCACGTGCAACGTATTCATTAGTCAGGAAGGTCACGTTGAGCAGAAACAGTGCAAAAAAGAGATTCATCAGCACGTGGGCTGAATTAGTAGCCTTCACTTTCCTGAAATTTAAAATGCAAAAACTAAATCAGTATTTTGGATCCGTTCTTTGTGAATTAAAAATGATTAATGGTGGGTTGCACAACTAAGGGTTTCCTTTGATAATAAATTTACTTTAAATCTTTGATCCTGGTTTTAATTCATCAGTAAACTGAGATTATTTATTACTTATTTTTTGTGATAATCTAGAAGCCTATGGGAAAATCCTGTTGGGTTTTGTCGAGGGAACCAGTAACTGCCGATTGGCCTACAAAGTGACGTCATAGTTCCTCCACTCTATTACCGATGACTCGTTTCAGGCTGTTCAGAATCAGTTCTTTCTTGTGTCTTATTTTGAAGGCCAGAGGTCAAATTTGTCGGCCACAAAACATCATCAAGAATGTTCATTTCAGAAAAGTAACCATTATAAATCTGACTGCTATTTCTTGTAAAGCATGAACAATTGTAATTTCTTTATGATTTTGGAATGTAATGAGGCAGCCTCAATGACATATCCGGCCGACAAATTCACAAAATCTATATTACACATTACATGGAAAGTATTATCTAAAAAGCATAATTTTCTTTAAAGAAAATGAGGTGTCAATTTTTGTTAGATTTTTTGTAGTCAAAATTAGCCACAAAAGCTGTCCATAAGAGATCACACTGGAGATCTCACATGCAGTGGTACAGAGAATCATATCTCACCTTAAGAGGAAGTGAATAAAAATGCGACTCCCAGGAAAAACATGGAGAGGCCGCAGCCGATGTATGTGATGTAGGTCAGATTGACAAGGTCACTTGCAGGAATGGTCATATCTGGAGGGGCCTGTATTAAAACATGGTTCAGTTACACTGTACAGGTCAGTTTGGACATTGGCAATCTTAAGGATTCAGTAAACACAAAATGTAGTGAATAAATAAACACAAATCTGAAGGTGCCAGTAGAGAACTATACTCTGAAGTTTAACAGATTCAGAAGAAATGGAGAACCTACCATAAGCACAGCGAAGAAAGTCAAGTGTTGGCAATTACACGTAATCTTACTTCCATTAACCACAGTAAAGCACCCTTCAGTTGTCCAGTTTGGCTTATTTCCTGATGAAAAGGAGGGACTGGTTAGTTTTGAGTTGATTTAGAGAGAATTAATGAATGTTGTTGACATCATGGCTGATTATGATTAGAAATCAACATTCATGATTCACGCTCCACAGCATAGCCTAAAAGATCAAGACTCTATATACTTCTACACTCAAATTTTTTTTTTTTTTTAAGATTTATGAATTTCAATTGTATAGTAAAATTTCATCAATTGAATTGAATTATCCCTATATATTATTCATATTATGAAATTAAAGAATTTTAAAATGAGTAAAAAAAACCTAGAGCTTAATAAAACATTTTATATAAATCTTAATGGAACAAGAGAATGGACCATTTAGTTTATGTGATTTGTATTCATAGTTTTAAACATTTTTTTTTAAATTTATGAATACAAATCACATAAACTGTAATAGTCCATTCCCATTTTCCATTAAGATTTATGCTAAATGTTTTATTAAGTATGGAGCCCCGACATGACATGCATGAAAAAAAATAGTAGGCTAAATCATGCGCACGATTACTAATTCGTTCCCTTGATTTACTAAACGTGAGTAAATAGTAAATCATGCGCACGTTTTAGTAAATCGTGGTGCGTACGAATAAGTAAATCGAGGGAACGAAGAAGTAAATCGTGTGCACGAATTAATAAATCGGGGGAACGAAATAGTAAATCGTGTGCACAAATTAATTTTTTTCTTGCATGTCATGTGTGGGTCTCCGTAATTAAGTGCAATTTATTTATTTTTTTTTTACCCATTTAAAATTCTTAATATAAATAAATATTTTCACAGTAAATCGAGCATAATATATTCTTGATATGCTGTATGGATATTTATCATATCCATATTCCCAAACTCAGGCTATATTAACCTATAAAAACACAAAAGCATCACAGACCTCTTCCATCCCATGAGTGACAAACAGGAGTTCCTTTCGTCTGCTGCAGAGAAATAAATCAGGGTTTTAGAAAATAAGATTCAGACTCCTTTATATCTTTTTCCATGCATCATTCATTACCTTTTCATTGCTGAAGGCCAAACTGATGTTCTCAGTCAGATTTGAAATTGTTGTGCCCATTTCGATTGCATAAACTTCATTCCCCAAAACTGTACTGTTCTTTTCATCCTTTAATAAAAATGCAATGATATTGTTTTTGTTTTTTGATTGCTAAGAAATTAGGCTTCTATATAGAAACACGATTTACATAATAATTTACATAATGATTTACATAATAGTTAAGATCAAATAAGATCAATGTCAGTAGTCAAAATGTCCTGAACACTGTTCATGAAATACATTTCATACAGTTCATTTACATGTTCAGAATACTCAGGATTAGCATACCTACAAAATGTCCTATTTTATTTTTATTTTTAAGCCACACATTTTATGAATACAGGTATTATTGATTATGTTTTCAAGAACATCTAGTTTCACTAAAATCACTTGTTTACAAGTAGCCAAAAATGCCTTCTGTTAGATGCACAATGAGTTCAAATCATTTAAACACATCATAAAAACTTGACCAAGCCTGTTTTTCAGGTGTAGCACATTGAACATGATAGAAACTCTTAAAGTGCACTATAAACCTTTATACATCTTTTGCAATATAAACATAACTCCCTATATAAGCATAAACTGTCAGTATGAAAACAAAATGTAAAGCCTTTGTAGTTAAGCACATGCTTTGCTTGTATATTACCTGTGCGTACGACATGAAACAGGTTACGTTTTCCTGTATACAGGAATTAAAAAAGTTTTTTATACCTTTGTCATGCTGGGAAATCTGAAAAGACCCAAAAAGCATTTCCTGCACTTTTGTTGAATGCTTGCAGAGAGGCTTCCTTTGGAATAGTGAAAGCATTGGGATAATTATTCAGTACGGAAAAATCATCTATAACCTGTAAACATAAGGCGATTTCAGTGCTGAGGTACATGTTTTTAAAGAGAAAGATTTTTGTCATCACATTATGCAAAGTTGAACAAGATGTGTATGTTTGTCTTCTGTCTACTTACTCTGATGCCAGTATCTGAAGAGTAGAGATGAAGCGGTCTTCTTGATATCAGTCACATTTTGAATTTTCTTAAAACCCCTTTAACGTTACCCATGGTTATAGTTGCTATGGTCAAATTCTTCATCAAAGATACCAGATTGGTAAGATTTTTCATGACCGCACTGAACAAGATACAAAATAAATTGTGTTTTTGTTGTTATAATATCTCTGATATATGAAGAAACTAAAAAGAAAATAGTACAATTTACAACCACTGAGACAGCAGGTACTACATAGTGGGTTAGATGATAAAATTGCTTATTATGAAATGAAAGAAAATATAAAAATTCTCATGTACATCCCTTAAAGGGTTAGTTCACCCAAAAATGAAATTCTGTAATTTATTTCTCACCCTCATGCCGTTCCACACCTGTAAGACCTTCGTTAATCTTCAGAACACAAATTAAGATATTTTAGTTGAAATCCGATGGCTCAGTGAGGCCTTCATAGCCAGTAATGACATTTCCTCTCTCAAGATCCATAAAGGTACTAAAAACATATTTAAATCAGTTCATGTAAGCACAGTGGTTCAATATTAATATTATAAAGCGACGAGAATATTTTTGGTGCACCAAAAAAAACAAAATAACGACTTATTTAGTGATGGCCGATTTCAAAACACTGCTTCAGGAAGCTTCAGAGTGTTATGAATTTTTTGTGTCGAATCAGCGGTTCGGAACACCAAAGTCACATGATTTCAGCAGTTTGGCGGTTTGACAGGTGATCCGAATCATGATTCGATACGCTGATTCACTGTGCTCCGAAGCTTCCTGAAGCGGTGTTTTGAAATCGGCCATCACTAAATAAGTTGTTATTTTGTTTTTTTGGCGCACCAAAAATATTCTCATCTCTTTATAATATTAAGATGGAACCACTGTACTCACATGAACTGATTTAAATATGTTTTTAGTACATTAATGGATCTTGAGAGAGGAAATGTCCATTGCTCCCTATGCAGGCCTCACGGAGCCATCGGATTTCAACTAAAATATCTTAATTTGCGTTCCGAAGATGAACGAAGGTCTTACAGGTGTGGAACGACATGAGGGTGAGTAATAAATGACATTATTTTCATTTTTGGGTGAACTAACCCTTTAATCGCAATATTAAGTGCAAGAAGTTATGATGGACATCTCCTGAATATGGTCATTCATTTTGCAAGTTAAAAGATAAACTGATGCCTGTTTAATTAATATTCAAATCACATATGTTTAAAAAGAGTACTTACACAGCTGCCCCAGCATCTGTCTCTGTTTTATTAGTATTATTTAATAGATTCAACATTTCCGAGGGTATATCTTGGAATTCTTCCAACTTTTGAAAAGGACTTCCACACTTAAAACAAGTTGCTGTTTTATTAGAGATCCCAATGGTGTTCATTTTACTTTCTTCGCCTGAATTATCATCTGTGTAAATACATTAAAATGAAAAGTAGACAAATGAAGATGGAATGATTAAGAGCAATATATACAGCATTGTGATTAGATGGCACTTTTAGTCTGTTCAAAAAGTTATTAAAGCAGAAACGTCTGATTTAGAAAAAGAGGCATACTGAAACACATTCTTACCGCTACAGCTGGCTTCATATGTTGCTTTCTCACATGCCGTTGTGGGATCCAGGCAGGTCATACTACAATCTTTTATACACACAACACAAAATTATAGCATATACAGCATCTGATGACACTCTATTATATCTTCAACATCATATTTAGACTTTGTTGGGATAACACTTACTTGTGACTTCAAAATATTTTGGAAGGGTCCAATTACAACCTTTAATAAAGAGAACAAAAATATGCTCTTAACTATCAGATAACTGAACCGCAAAAGACCAACAACACGCTTAAAGTGAATGTATGTAATTTCAGCAACACTACAAAGATTACAAACTTCAATACTGAATGGCTTATAATGATCCAAGGGAAAATCCGTATGTGGTGTTTAGGCCTCATTTACGTGTTGTCATCAGTGTTGTGGAAGTTACTTTTAAAAGCAATTCTTTACAATATTGAGTTACTCATTAAAAATGAATTATGTTACTTTTTTATGGTTGTACTCTTGTACACTTTCAACCACATTTCAGAGGTGGACCATGTGACTACTATTGGATACCTACTGCAAACCCAAACAATTTAAATACCAACTATTAGCAGTAATGAGTTTTGCTTGAGTAACTGTGAATGGATTATCTAAAATGTTGACTACCTTTTGATAGGTTTTTGAATTTGCAGGTTGTTTCGAAAAATATTTTGAATATTTTTGAATATTTAAAAAATATTTTGTTCTGAAAATATTTTGTCAAGTAAAGTTAACTTCAAGTGATATTCTGTGCTCAGTGCATAGATCATGTAAATATTTCAGCTACACTAAAATTAAGCCTTTTTTTTACGCATTTCAATTACTAGTAAAATTCGATCAAATTTAATCCTTACATATTTTAATAGAATAACTGATTGTTCAATTATTCAAATATTCAAATGTAAGGATAATTCAATTCAATTTATTGGAATTTTACTATTAGTTGAAATGCGTAAATCTTAAAAAAGGGCGTAACATTTTTTGGAACATAATATAAATTTCATATCATATGGCTTCAGAACACTTAATATAGTCTGGATAAATTAAAACTGGGCATTTTAAAAGAACCCTTTACACCACTGTTATCGTACATCTCTAAAAGAAATATAAGCAAAATTAAAGATTCTTCATTCACCTTGTTTTACAATCATTTTTGTCCAAGACTCATTTCTGCAGGTACCTTGTATTACACACTGAACTTGTTTAATTGATCTGCTTATGTTGAGTTTGTATGGTGTGTTATTAGATATAGACAGACCAACTTCTGCAAAACAACAGGTTAGAAAACAAGGTTAAAAAAAAGGTTAAAAGAACAACCACAGGTTTTCCTTATGGATAGTGGTGTTAAGCAGCTCATACAAAAAAAAAAAAAAACAAGACTGGAAATTCTACTTTTTTTTAGACCCACCGCTTGTGTGTATTGTTGCGTTTTCATCTTCTTCAAATGAAAAAACTGTGATTTGCAATAGTTTCCTCTCTGCTAAAAGACAAAAAATTCCTGATAATTTTCAAGTGGCCATTAAAAGGAAACAGTTCACCCCATCTATTAGCATTTAAATTCATGTTCTTGATCTTATTGTAAAAGTTCATCCATGCACGTTTATTTACTTTTTGACCTCGTAAATTTTAATCAGAATATCATAACTCAGTCTTCTGCAAAATGTCAGACTTCTCCAAAGTCCCTTTCAAGGATATATACAGTCTTTTGCTTCATCCAGAATTGGCATACTCTATGAGTAGGAACTTCAGTTGAATAAGTACTTACTTTATGACCATTAAAAAAGTATGTTCTATATAGTATGAATGTAATATGAAGCAGTATGCACAGCATTTGACTTCCCATCCTGCACTCTTAAAAGGAAAGATCATATATATAGAGGATTTTAGGGGTTCCCATCATGGGATCCTTTTATGGATTTAGTTTTAAATAAATTAAATTTATTTCTATATAGAACCACACTGAACCTTTTTCTAAGAGTGTACTTTTTTTCTTTTTCAATAATCTGTTACACTCAAATGTACTTCACAATGCGGAAGAAAACATTTGTCCATTTCAATGCAACTATAAGATTATTGCTGTCCAGTATCAACTACTGCATGTTTAGTTAATGACATTGAGATTTTTTAAAATGGCACTAGACCTATTATACACTGTTAATATCACAGAAGATTTTGGTTTTCTTTTTCTTTGTTATGGAGATGAAGACATGCAAAATAAAATACATTTTGTATAATGTTTATACATATCTATGTAAAAAGTTTCTCTCTTTAGTATGCTGTTAGGCCACATTTGGTTTCTCCTCACCTGACGACCCAGAAGAATTGCACCAAATAGCAGATTGATTTTGTGTTATGTTCCAGCAATCACCTATTTAAAGGACAAATGATAAACAATGTGGCCATAAAAAGTAACTTTATGTCAAGTTGTACATAATAGAAATATTTATCAGTATCATTCAGAATCATTCAGTATTTTACATTTCCTTTTCATTAACGTGTCTGATTTGAATCACCTGTTTTCACGTATGCCATGAAACCATCTGTACCGAGTATGAAGATGTTCTTCTCCATATCATTTCCGCTGTCTGAACCACTGGACAGAGCTGAGGATATTAGGTCAATAACTGGATTACAATTACCTTTGATTTTATGCTTACAGCGGACTCCTGCAGATATGCAGAAGTGGGCAGATAAAATAAGCAAAAGACCACAGCTGTTCCACATTATCCCTGACAGGATCTCCAGGTTCCGAAAAGGTTCTGAAAAGCTGCAAGAAGAAAAGTGTATTTTCCCCCTCCTTATAGACAATAAGAACAAGAGTTATCTAAAAGATACAGATTGTCAAAAAACACATTTTGATCAAATCCCTGAAAGGATTATTTTATTTTTTTTTTTTTTTAAGTTTTGCATTGCCAATGTCCAATAAGATTAAAAGACCATATTTTTTTTTTTTTTATCCTATAAAAAAAATGAACTATCCCACACAGAGAATCCAACATCACATTCTCTGATACAGTGTTATGTAATATTGAGTCAAAGGCCATAGACCTGGGATAAAATCAACAATTCCAATGCAGTGAGGTACATTTAGCAAATGCTTTTATTCAAAATTATTTTAAAGAAATTAAAAAAGCAAAAACTTCAAAAGTATACCAGCATATAACAAAATGTAAAATCCATTGCTGAATTGCATCATGTTATTTTACCACTTTATTTTCCCTTTTATAAGATAACCGAAGCAAACTTCTTACCTGGTGAAGAGACGTTGAGTCTTTCCAAAAACTTGTATCATTTCATCAGATATAGGTGGAACTTCATTTTGCATGTAGCATTTCCTCCCTCCCGCTGTGGTTTTCTGTTTTTGTTAACCACATCTCTTCATGCAAACCAGCTAACGGAGAACAGAGGGATGAGACACAGCTGACCAGCCACACTCTTTACAATTAGATGATTATATTGAGACATCAGTAAGAAAAGAGTTTCGGCAGGTTTTCCATGTTGTAAAGTAGATCGTAAACTTGAGGTTAATATATAACTGGACAATGACACACAATGAGATGCTTGTACAAGAGAACAGGCATCATTATACGAACATAAGCATCAATAAACATAAAGAATCAAAGAAGGTGATACAGTAAAATATAAATACAAAAAAAATGTTAAACAGACAAGTCATGGATTTTAAATGTTGTAGTTTTATATGAATGAGTAATTAAAACAACAGTGGTTTGACATCTTGGTACATTTTTTGACAGTTTTGTTTACATTTTTCTGGTCTGCTGCAGTAAACGTGAAATTTTATAAAAATATTTTCAACTTTTTTTTGTAGTCAGCATATTTAAAGTTTGTGTCTATAAAGAAATTGACTTTCAAGAAACTGTCCCTGAAAAAAAGTTACAAAGAAATGTATTTGGTTTGCCATTTGCATTAATTATATTATTTTTCTTTTATTGAGCATTTTTTTTTTTTTAATTAAATTAAATTGTATCAATAGGATTTTTTAAATTATGGAAACTTAGAAAATGTAGTAGTTTTGTAACTTTGTTACATTAGTTACAGTGACTAACTGACATTTTCTCTCATGTTGCGTAAAATGTAAAGTATTACTGACATCACTGATGGTTTACTATCACTGCCATTGTTACCACAAAAGATCAGTACAACTGATTGCCGCGAAAAAACAGAGATACAATCTCAACTCTTAGAAATACAAACATATCCTGATGCGCAACAAGGATTTAGTAAAAAGAAGCCCTGTGTTCATATCAAGCATAGTGTAGTAAATAGTAAATCATCTGTTTAACAAATGAGGTGTTTGGCCACAGAGAACGTCAGCCAAACAAATGCAACCTTGTGAGTTGGAAAGGCTTTCTGTTGAACTGAAACATATTGTACAGATATATAATATGCAGGAATACTGATAAGCATCATGATAATATGACACTGCAGGGCAATAATGACTTGAAATATTTCAACCTTTTTTTCAAATAAATATTCCTTGAGAAGTACTTTGGTGTAAGAGCAGTTTAATCATGTCTATAAACTGCTGCCACTATAGTATTTATGCATATTGTCAATCACCTGATCTGGATCATTTAAAATCCCTCATTTTGTCAAGATTTGGTACACATTCTGAAAAGGTAAATGGCAAATTTTATTTCAACATTCTTAATGCAATGTGATCTATTAGTGTATAATGACTTAACCCTGTAAACCCTATCAAAAGAAATAGTAGTTTTAATTTTTTTAATACAGTTTATCAAAGCTTTAGACCAAATCTTTAAAATGTTGAGTATCAGATTTGATTGATCAGGTGTTTATGGCTCACATAATATTGTGACATCTGTTTTTGCTTGGGTTTCATGTCTGTTATTTTGTTCTTGTCATGTCTTGTGTCATGTTCTCTGACTGGTTCATTGTCTTGATTGTGGACAGGTGTCCCTTGTCTGCTCATTACTCTTGTCTATTTATATCCCTCTTTTTTATGGTTTTTGTCGAGCTTTGTTTCCGTAACTCATTGTGGTGAGTTTGTTTGTTCAGGTCAAGTTCATATGGCAAGTCATGTCGGGTTTAGCTTTGTCTTTTGTTTATTTTGTGTTTGATTTATGGATTGTTCATGCATCTTGTTTAATAAAACTGCCTCAGTGGACTAATCGTTACAAGTATGATATAGTGAGAATGTGGAGCTCATACTTGAGGAGGAAACACTCAGTTTTATTCAGAGGCACAAACAGAGCCAATATATGCAATTTGGTGTAGTTGTTGATATTTGTATGTCCAAAAAGATGAAATTCTGACAGCTTGTAATGCAAATGAGATCTTTATAACTCTTTAACAGACTACTTACATAAAATGCATTTATATACACTAATCAGGCATAATATTATGAGCACTGACAGGTGAATGAATCACCCTGATTATCTCTTCATCACGGCATC
This sequence comes from Culter alburnus, assembly GCA_028476615.1. Lineage (NCBI taxonomy): Eukaryota > Metazoa > Chordata > Actinopteri > Cypriniformes > Xenocyprididae > Culter > Culter alburnus. Next base: position 34,945 of record JAOTNS010002958.1, read on the forward strand.
TGTTAGTGGGTGGGATATATTAGGCAGCAAGTGAATATTTTGTCCTCAAAGTTGATGTGTTAGAAGCAGGAAAAATGGGCAAGCGTAAGGATTTGAGTGAGTTTGACAAAGGCCAAATTGTGATGGCTGGACGACTGGGTCAGAGCATCTCCAAAACTGCAGCTCTTATGCGGTGTTCCCGGTCTGCAGTGGTCAGTATCTAACAAGAGTGGTCCAAGGAAGGAACAGTGGTGAACCGGCGACAGGGTCATGGGCAGCCAAGGCTCATTGATGCACGTGGGGAGCGAAGGCTGGACTGTGTGGTCCGATCCAACAGACGAGCTACTGTAGCTCAAATTGCTCAAGAAGTTAATGCTGGTTCTGATAGAAAGGTGTCAGAATACACACAGTTTGTTGCGTATGGAGCTGCATAGCTGCAGACCAGTCAGGGTGCCCATGCTGACCCCTGTCCACCGCCGAAAGCACCAACACTGGACACGTGAGCATCAGAACTGGACCACGGAGCAATGGAAGAAGGTGGCCTGGTCTGATGAATCACGTTTTCTTTTACATCACATGGATGGTCGGGTGCGTTACTTACCTGGGGAACACATGGCACCAGGATGCACTATGGGAAGAAGGCAATGTTCTGCTGGGAAACCTTGGGTCCTGCCATCCATGTGGATGTTACTTTGACACGTACCACCTACCTAAGCATTGTTGCAGACCATGTACACCCTTTCATGGAAACTGTATTCCCTGGTGGCCTCTTTCAGCAGGATAATGCTCCTGCCACAAAGCAAAATGCTTCGCAATGGATTGAGGAGCACGACAACGAGTTTGAGGTGTTGACTTGGCCTCCAAATTCCCCAGATCTCAATCCAATCGAGCATCGGTGGGATGTGCTGAACAAACAAGTCCAATCCATGGAGGTTCCACCTCAAAACTTACAGGACTTAAAGGATCTGCTGCTAACATCTTTGTGCCAGATACCACAGCACACCTTCAGGGGTCTAGTGGAGTCCTCGACGGGTCAGGGCTGTTTTGGCAGCAAAAGGGGGACCAACACAATAGAGTGTTTTCACGACGCGTCATCAATCCGGAAGTCGGCCATTCTGGCGGTACTGAACGTAAACAAAGCCACGGAACCGAACGGAGCACGTAAATTTAGCTGATTAATTCTGCTTAAATTGGTCAATTATTGTCGTGTTTTGGACTGTACTAATCGGTCGGACCGGGAAAAACATCTGGAGTAGCTATAGACTGCCAAAAGTTATAACAAATTGATGAGAAGAGTGCAAAAAAACTGAGGAAAGAAGGCGACAAGTGATCATGTCAGCGAAAATGTATGCTGTGTAGAAACTCAAACTGAAATGGCTGGTGATTTTATAAATTCTATGACCAGTTTACTTCAAAATCTGAAAACATTCAGTTGCGTTTGTGTTAAATTCTTCTAGGGTATTCACTGATGTTATTGATGTCATGTTTAAGATATTTTTTGTACAATAGACAAGTACAAACACAGTATACCACTGTCATTAGAACAACAAAAATGTATTAAAAGAGCAACAGAACAGTCGGGTATGCAACAACTTTTTACTTTATTGTATGATGTACAAAAAAATGAAAATGTACTCAATTCTGAAATAAAACTAACAAAAAAGTTATCTTTGTGAATTGCCCAAAACACACATTACATTTTAAAAAGGAAATAAAATATTACAATAAAATTTTCAGCCTAATTTAAACCAAAAGTGCCCTAAGTGCATAAGAAAAAAAATCTTTACTATGCTTAGCTAGGCCGCTACAAGAATCCTCCCAGACTTTTCTGCAATTAGCCAGGATTTCAGGTTTTTTTCTCGAATTCGCTGGGAAAGTACCTGCAAACCTTTGTAACATTTAAGGTCCTTAAATGTGTATGGGCTTTTCGGACGTCAGAATTGTCGGATCGTACGGACCTTAACCACCCATTTACTTTAGTTTGTCAAAATATTGCGCCCTTTCCTGCTTACCAAGTGCTTCTCTATATGATTTAGCAGCTTCCACGCGTTTTTTCCGTGGTTTACACATAATACATTAGTAGAACAACGTCTTATGTTGTACATTAACCGTGCAATCCATGCTGTTATTTACATCCGAGTATCTCCAATATGGCCGCGCATCCGGGTAACTGACCAAACCGTGACGTAGGTGCAAACGCTCTATATTAGGAAGGTGGTCATAATGTAATGCCTGATCGGTGTTAATATCAGTTTTCACTCTGCATCTCCCAACAGTAAGATGTTATTTAAATGCTTTATTATGTTTTATAATCAAAGATCTGTAGTTTTTTTTTTTTTTTTTTTTTTTTTATTGTAGGTGGTAATCATATAATATCCCTAAAAAAAATTATGTATGGATAATCAAGTAAACATAAGTTATTCTCATGTTTACTTTATAAAAATTAGTAAATATTTATTGTATGGATTTACAACTAAAAGGCTGTTTACTTGTCAAAAAATGTATAAACGATCAATCATATCGTAGAAGACATTTCCTTTCTTCATTTGAAGTGTTGATTTTCATGATTAGAATGATTAGAATGTCAGGGGTCATTATGAAACTGTTGCCTTGAAAAGATCATCTCAAAAGTCATCATTTTGAAACATTCTTTTGGAGAATTTCTTCGGTTTTCATTTGGAGAATTTCTTTATGAATTTAGAAAGGTGTTTTAAAGTTCAATTTGACATTTCAAGCTGTGCTGAGCCCATAAAGTTACAGGTTTCTCCTCAGAAAGAGAATATAATGCTGATATTTCGATGCAGTGTCAGGATTTCACCAGTAGAGCACGCCATAACATTTTTTTTTTTTTGGACACTGTGAAGTGACTGTCCTGAAAGGTACAGCTCTTTTTTTAAAAAGGCAAATAAAGTTTAAATTGAGATCTGACCTCAATAAACAAGATTTTATGTATTAGATGCAAAAGAATGTCCAACCCCAACAAAATATTTTCAATCTCAGTTAATAAAGGAGACATAATCCGTGGAATGACACCTACAGTATGACACATCTGAAAACAAAACTGCTTATCTCACACCTCAGGAATGCGTGCTGCTTTCTTTTCTATTTTTAGAGCCCAGTTGAATTTGTGGTACTAAGGTGGTTGGCATCTGTTCTATCAATGAACTCATACAGGTTTATAGGATGCAGGTGGCTCAACACAGGAGATCCCATTGGACCCTATTGGATGCCAGGCTGCAGTTTGCTGACATCACCTGTCACCATCTTCCCTTCGGGCTCCGGCTGAGGATGGAAACGTTTCCATTGATCCGGAGCTGCTGCTGTTGACATCATCTCTGGGATTTCCAAAGTAGTGTTTTCTATACACACACATATCTATATGTATGCATACAGAAGCTTTTTTTTTTTTTAATACTTTGGCAAATACAATTAGAGTAGCTGTAGTTGTGTTACTCTCATCAGCGTTTAACACATTTTACCATCTTAAAATCTTTGATGTTTTCAGTTGTACAAAAGTGGCAAGGAATATGATCCTAAAGTTGCCACAGCATTTTTAATTGTACAATTACAAATAAAAATGGTAATGCCAACATTTTTCAGATATGAAGTCACATATACTAGGATATACTAGGATATACTAGTCTAGTGAAGAGTCCAGCATCAGCAGGCTAATTAACTAATTAAATCTTGAAGGTGCACTAATGACTAGAAGCATTCAAACATCAAATTTAATAATTACTCATCTGAATGACCGAAGAATATAACTGTAGTATTCTACACTGAAAAACGTTTCTTCAAAAATTAGTATTTTTATACTGTTATAATTTATAGCATTTTTTAATATTTTGAATTCACTTTAATTTTCTTTTTTTTTTACATATGTAAATTCATTCTGTTTGAGTACATTTGTTATTTTTATTTCTATTTCTATATAGATTTTATTATTAAATACTAAATAAATATATTATTATTAAACATTATTTTATTAAAGGGTTAGTTCACCCAAAAATGAAAATAATGTCATTTATTACTCACCCTCATGTCATTCCACACCCATAAAACTTTTTTTCATCTTCAGAACACAAATTAAGATATTTTTGATAAAATCCGATGTCTCAGTGAGTCCTGCATAGCCAGCAAGATAATAAACACTTTCAGATGCCCAGAAAGCTGCTAAAGACATATTTAAAACAGTTCATGTGACTACAGTGGTTCAACCCTAATGTTATGAAGCGACAGAATACTTTTTGTGCGACAAAAAACAAATAATGACTTTATTCAACAATATCTAGTGATGGGCGATATCAAAACACTGCTTCATGAAGCTTCAAAGCTTTACGAATCTTTTGTTTCGAATCAGTGGTATCAAACTGCCAAAGTCATGTGATTTCAGTAAACAAGTTTTTGTTAGGTCATAAGTGTTTTGAAATTTCAATGGTTCACCACTGGGGGGCATGACTTTGGCAGTTTGATACGCACTCAGATTTGTAAAGCTTTGGAGATTAATGAAGCAGTGTTTTGAAATCGCCCATCACTAGATATTGTTGAATAAAGTCGTTATTTAGTTTTTTTTTGGTGCTTTATAATATTAAGGTTGAACCACTGTAGTCACATGAACTGTTTTAAATATGTCTTTAGTAGCTTTCGGGCATCTGAAAGTGTTTATTATCTTGCTGTCAATGCAGGCCTCACTGAGCCATCGGATTTTATCAAAAATATCTTAATTTGTGTTCTGAAGATGAACAAAGGTCTTACGGGTGTGGAACGACATGAGGGTGAGTAATAAATAACAGAAATTTCATTTTTGGGTGAACTAACCCTTTATTTAATAATTATTAAATAAAATTATTTTATTAATTATAAATTTATATTTCATTTTTATTTGAGTTTTAGTTTAGCACTTCAACTCATTGTTTTTCTGTTAGTTGCCTAGGTTTCTTAAGTTTTTCATATAAAATTTATATTTCAATTACTGACATTTTTTTTAAAAATAGTGCATCATTTTTAATCGTTTTAGTTAACAATAACATCACTGCTTCAAGTATATATGTGTATGTGTTACAAACGTGACTGTATATCCTTGTATCTGTGACTTTATATCCTTATAAATCAAACATTTTGACTGAATATCTGTATAGACACAAGCCTTAGATTACTGCCATTTTGGTGTATAATTTAAAGCAGCCTGCTGTATCAACAATGCAAAAAAAACTTTATTTATTAAACTGATTATATTTATCCAGATCATTAACACTGATCATTTCTTTGCCAGTTCCTTCTGATTCAAATTTGACATATTAATCTGTCTACCTTCAAGCATGATGTCATGCAATCTTACAGCCATGATGTCACTTCTGATTCATCTTCGGTTGTGCTCGTCTGGGGACTCATTCTTCTTGCTAGGTGAATCACGCGCTGCTCTCAATGCATCTAAAGTTTAAACACAAGAGAATGACAAGTTAACACTTTCTGGACCAGTTAGATCTCAAATACGGAGTTGTAAATGAGAAAAATCTCTCTGTGATAATGTAGATCATAACTAAAATTAGACATTAAATAACTGACAGATGCCGAACAGGAGCTATGCAAATATAAGAAGTGAATCTTAGCAAAACACTGTTGCAGTAATACAAATATGTGTGAACAAACATGTACTGTGAAATATTATGAAATTAGTATGAATTTTACTCCCAGATATTACAAGTGTGTTAATGAAGGCCTGTTTGTCATACAAAATACTTCTTAGTAAGTGCAGGCCGGCAGCAACAACATCATGTTTGGCTAGCATTTGGATGACTGACAGAAGCCTAACCACACCCTGTTTTAGCAATTGTGGTTTGTTACTAGGAGTCCACGTTGCTGCTCGGCCAATCAGGATGAAGAGAAGTTGACCTTCTGCTGTGGGTGTATCCCTTTAGGGCAGCCGCAAAAACATATGAATGACTGAGAGATCGTCATGAGCAGCCAATGAGGACGCAGCACAGATCTCACCAATCACAGCTGCTTTCTGTTCTTCCGGACAGTTACCAAGTCACTGTTACTGCCTGGGTAAGCTGGGGCTGCCTGCTATTGGTTAAAAGTGCAGAAAGCCCAGCGCCTGATTGGCTGAATTAACACACGCCGTTGCTAGGGAGCTGCACCAATCACAGCGAGGCAGAAGTCAGCTGTTTGGTTTCTAGGCAGGATTTCCTCGCTAAGATGTTTTGGCGGGAGAGCGGGGAGGAAGGAGGGGGTTGTAGAGTGAAGTGGAGCATGTGATGTGTTTGTGTGTTTTGCTCTTCCTCTTGTAGGATCTTTCTGATGCAACATGCAGTTGTGAGGGCGGTGTCTCCTGGGCCTCTTGTGATTTTTTTTTTTTTTAACACGTCTTTACTATGAAACAAGAACCAATGATGTAGCTGTTGCCACGGTGGCAGCGCCAGCGTTTGTTTTGCCTCGCTCTCATCTCTCGTACCTCCCCATCCACAGTTACCGTAGAAACAGAGTCACTTTGAGTCTATTTCAATCCTCTTCCTCTAGTCAGTGATTTGTCTCTACCTTGTCCTCATCCTCATCTGAAACCATCCCAGCATTTCAGCAAACTGAAATCCCTGCCAGCAATGTGTTGGCCTAGCTGCACAGAATAATGAAGTTTGTATGCAGGTTTAAAACAATCAGGCTTTTATAAAGCTCACACACTTTAAACTAAAACTTTCATACATGTTAATCTTTTTCTAGAGCAGTAATTAATCTTTAAATTAGCCATTGCAATCTCACGGTTGCTGCGCAGTGTGTGCAGGAATGCTGAGCCCAACGGCTGTCGGAAAGGATGATGTCATCGCAAGCGAGTGAGAACAGGAAGACTGTAATATTCAGGTGACTCACTGCCCATTTACAACAAGTGCACTTGAACTGTGCACTTTAATTCTGGCTTAGGCTGAAAATATGCATGCACAAAAATGCAGAAAAGTGTACAAATTGATCACAATAGATCATAATAACTAAGGTTGACAGATGTTAAGGTCAGTGTATTTGTCCATTACAAAAAGAACAAAACAAAACAACAAGCTTTCCTGTGGATATTTGCATGGACAACAAAATTAAATTTGAAATCAAATATTCCTCATATACAGAAAATGTTCTCTCTTGGTGAGATACAACATGGGTTCCTTTATAATGGTGTCATGTGACTGATAACTTGCCAGAAATATATGATGCGTTCAAATCCTCCTGGGAAGTTCGTATTTACGAGTTGGGAAGTCGTGATTATGACATCAGGTGCTCAAGTCTCAGCAGCAAGATGGCGGTGGTCCTTCTCTTAACAAACTACACAAAAATACAGCAATGTTTTTAAACTCTGCTTTTAGAAAATGAAGAACAAAGAATGTAGAGGTGTGTTTTGCTTTATGTTTTTAATTAACCTATGAAGCCACTTTATCGTCACATATTATATTGTTATATTACAATGCTATTATATTTTATGCAGGCAGTTGGCTTATTTTGTTGTAAATTAAAAAGCCTGACAATGTCACTGTTAAATAACTTTAAGTATTTTCGTATTCTGCTATGTTTCTCACTGACACGCCCCCAAATCCCAAATTTACGACTTTGTGGCGGCCTTCATGTCTCGTAAATACGATCTTTCCGGCATGACCCCCTTAGTTACTGTTGCTTTGTCCGACAAGCCGTGGCGCTGTCACGCCACACACAGTGAAAAATACATCGCGGAGCAAAGAGGACACTGACAACACGTCAACAGACAAGACAGAGCAGGTTACTTATGATATTAAACAAAGTCCCAGCTTTCAAACTGTGTAGTTTTTTAAGAAATTCAAACAATAAAAACCGTTTTGTGGCTCTTTAATGTGTCGTGACAGATCGCTGTAGCGCCTCGTGAACCGATCATCTCTTCCTACTAGTTCATTTATAGCATCAAATAAACATGAATGAACATGAGAAGAAATGTTGTTTCAAACGCGGAAAGATGTCAGTACACACCATTTTTCAAGTTTAAGTCCACTGAGGTTAATCTTCTAACTCCTGACTGCTTTGTCAGACAAAATGGCGGATTCGGCGTTATGACTGGTTAGATTGCTTGTCAATCAAACTCCCGGCGAAGGGTCAATTCCGACAAATATAAAGGGAATAATGCAATATATTCTAAAAGTCATTCAAAAATAATCTATTGCTGTTAAACATCTGCAGTAATATAATAGAATACTTAGAATTTTCTAGTTGGAAAACGTTTCGTCACAATAAGTGTCAATAAAAGCATGCTATTCACTAATTTTGATTAGTTTAAAGCACTTATAACTCCAACAACAAGCGGCATTAAAACGGTTTCTTTCAACACAACCACTAATCTCAACAGTTTGAATTGTTTAATCTGATAAAACTGCTGAAATGCTCAGTTTGTACATTAAAAGAGAGTTGACAGAGTCAACACACAAACCCTAAACTGACCTTTTCCCTCGGGCACCAACAACACCGACTCCCGCCTCTTTAGACTAATTAACATATCATGTGATGTCAGCTCGAAATGGGCGTGACTTGCAGCGCGCTCGTGTCCAATACAAACAACTCGAGCGGAGGGCGCAGAATGAAAACGGAGCGAGTCCGTGTTAGTAAATACAAGCACAGTGAAGACGGAATAAAAGAGCGCTGACACAAAAAGCGGAATAAAACAGTACTGACAGGCACATTCAAGCACTGGCGGTGAGTGTCTCCTGTTTCTGTCTCATATGCTGCAGTTTCATTCTGTGTTTTTTGATTTCTGTGGTTTACTTTATTGAAATAAGAACTGAAGTGACTTTTTGTCAGGAAAAAAAAACAAAGTTTAAGTGTTTTGATCTGTGAAAGAAAGTGACTAAAGTGTTAAATTGCAGAATAAAGATCAGAACCTCATACACTGAAATATTCCCAATATGATATTGTGATTCAGATGTCCATCTAAACTTAATAAATCTGAAATATCAAAAGAGTGACTTTCACATGAGGTTTCATGATGTCCTGATGTTTTCTATTTGTTTTTACTTTGCTATATGCTGAAAACTGCATCTTAAACCAGCCTAAAATGGTTTTCTTAATAAGAAGAGTGATTGATGATGGTCTTCAATGGTCTTTCAGCCTGGCCATGCTAGTCTGACCGCCCCACCCCCAAAAACCCTTTAAAACCCTCTGAAACCAGCCAACAGACCAGGGTATCCAAGCTGGGAAACCAGCTAAAACCAGCAAACCATACTGGGCTGGTTTACAGCAGGGATTAAGAGTGTTATTCACATTAATAATCATCTGTCCATATGAAAATATGAAATATGAAAATAGAATTATATGAAATAGAATTATACTTCATAAAATAGACTCATAATGTGGGTTTTTAATTGATTATATTTCAGCCTTCATACTCTGCAAACAAATTACACATCTGTGCATGTCTGAGAACTCAATTTGACCAATTTCACTGTAATTATATGAAACTATTCTCATCTGAAAGCATCTGTACTAATCTAACTCTCAGTTGATCAGATTATTCATGAACAGATTTCATAAACTGACTTGTTGTGATGGTACAGATTTGCAATGTATTGTTTTCTGGGAAACTGCGGCACATAAAACTGTGAGCACAGGCCTGAAACTTCCCCTCATTTGTATGAGGCTCCTTTGAAATGTTGCCATTTGACGTTTTGGCGGTTTTGTTTGTGACCAGCCTATCTTAGTCATCTCACTGCACTTTGATGCCAGAAGTTGCACTTATCTACTTTAATCTACTTTCTGGTCTTAACGATTCATTGTTCAACCTAATAAAATGTATGTAATAACTGAAACTTACTTAGATCAGTCATGGTTGGTTGTTTCTTGTGAATGTGGGTGAGCTCTCTGAGATTCAGTGTTTGCATGAGGTCAAATATTCCTAAAATGCACTGAAGAGAGAGGGAAAACAATGCTAAATGCAAATTATAAAAGGCAACTAATCATGTTGGTTAATATGATAACTGTGCATGGTTTGGTATAAGAAATAAATAAGCTTATCAGCTTTTAAAAGGAAGAATAAATTGCCATGTTTTATGTTGTTTATGTCCAAAACTGTGCATCCAATCAGATTTTAAAACATATTAATTTGTCATTTAGTAATAAACCAATAAATAAACAATGCATTTAAATTTTTGATTTTGCAGCACATGAACATTTTTTGCCTTTGTGTTTGGTCATCACTTAATATCCAATGTAATATATGGGTCCTGAAGCAAAACCACTGCACTAGAAAGAAAAAACAAACTTTTTTGAGGCCCTGTGTCATATTATATAATACAGAAAACACAGTTTTCAGCATGTGAACAGTGAACAGCATGTGAATTCTCACAGTTGCACAGAGTGACAGTCTGTGGTATATTTCAGGGCAGTTTTGCTGACTCCGCCGATGGATGATGAGGAGGACGAACAGCTTCCTCACTGCTGTGAAACACCGCTAAGAAACAAGAGCTCAGAGAACAGAGACGCCCACCGTGGAGCGGTTAACAGACACAGACGCTTTGAAGACAGATCCACGCAGACACTGAGCTCTGTCCTGAATTCAGTGAGAGACGGAGATATGGCACCATTCCAGGGTTCAGGGAGAGATGCATCATCTCCCTGCGGATCTGTGGATGCCAGGACTGCATTCAGAGCTCACTGTGGACCCAGGGGCCTTGCTTCACTTACTATGGCCTCTGGGGCTCCAGGGCAAAGAGCACTTTTTTATGGTAGGGATACACAATATGCATCATATCCATGATTATGAGATCGTATTAGGGCCGAACACAAATTTAACTTTGTCCACATTAGTGCCAGAGATTTTATTAAAGGCCCTGGAAGTAATTTTTTCCATTTCTGAATATATATATATAAATTAGATAATAGATAAAAAATAAAATAATAAATAAATAATCTATATCTAATAGCATTTTCTGTGGCAGTTTTGCCCTGAGCATTTTTATTTACTGGCCTTGGATCACGTTAAATTTGGTTAAACCTGAAGTTAAATAAAACCACACTACTAAACTGTATTAAACTTACTGATTTTCATTCTTAAAGGTCCAGTGTGTATTATTTAGGAGGATCTATTGACAGAAATGCAATATAATATACATAACTATGTTTTCAGTGGTGCATAAAGACCTTACATAATGAACCGTTATGTTTTTATTACCTTAGAATAAGCCATTTCTATCTACACACACCGCGGGTCCACTTACATGGAAGTCGTCATTTTGCGCCGCCATGTTTCTACAGTAGCCCTAACCGGACAAAATGCTCTAAACTCTTTTTTTTCTTCTTCATGGCGTTTTTAGAGGCAGCTTAATAATATTCGCAATAACATATCGTTTACTGAATAATTTAGTAAATATAATTTCTTCATTTATCTTCGTAAAGAAACCTCATTACTTGACTGGCTACTCTCTTCTGTCTCAGACGACGACATCTTTGTCCTGTGTAGGCCACCGTAGCTTCTCTATGTGCTTCGAAAGGGAGGGATAAGCGGTGGACTGAGCCATTGATTGCAATTCGCAACCTCACCACTAGATGCTGCTAAAATTTACACACTGAACCTTTAAATCGGTAGTAATTATTATTTTAATAGTATACAATATAAAACTATAAATATTGTTTTTTATCTTGTAGGAAATGCTGGATTTCGTGCACACTTCCCCGCGCTGTTCGAACCTGTCCCGGATGGCGTACAAAACGTCGAAGAAAGAGAGGCCAACGAAGGGAGAGCAGAAGAAAAAGACGACGAACGTGACATGAGAATTAGCGTGGAGATTCAGATTGGACGTAAATTGCGTGAAATGGGGGATCAGTTTCAGCAGGAACATCTTCAGATGGTAAGAGTGATTTCAGATCAGACTAGTAGAGGCCCATGTGAATCAAATGGGTAAAAGATTTTCACAGGTGTGTGGACAGAGTCGGTGGTTTCATTGCAGTGGTTTCGGTCACAATGTGCAATGACAGCATCGTCTGTTGTTACAGTGCTGCATATGCAAATGCTCAGCGGGAACGATGACATCATTATTGGTTTGCTCATCCTGTTTACTCAAGTTCTCTTAGATTGTATCAAATGTCTAATTTACTTAACATAATGAATACATATGCATACTGTATACAGTACAACAATTACCTTTCAGTAAATAATGGAGGAGTTTAACGCCTAGATGATGTTTATATATCAAACTTATTCATAAAGGCTGCGTGACTATTAAAAAACATTATTATTTGGTTTTAATAAAGGTTTGTGGTAAAATCGGATTAGTTAAAAGTGTTTATTTGGGTAAACAAGAATAATATGAGAGATGCATGGAAAAAAAGTTTTATAATTTAACTTTTTATTATATAATTTTGAGAAGTGCCACATTTTATCATGTAAATATGGCCATCGGAAGATGTTTTTGTTGTAGATGTATTTTAAAGAAGTTTTTAAATTACAAACAGCAGATGAAGACAATGTGGTCTTGTTCAATAACATGGTTTTTGGTAGAGGAAACATTTTCCATGTGTGAGACTTATTTATGTTAACATTTATCCAAAGTGATTTTTACATTTATTAGAGAGGCATATTAACTCTCATCCTCTACATTATTGTTAACAGGGATAAATTTAGATTTATCATGGGTTTAAAAGTTTGCAAGTGGTGTTCAGCATTTACCCAGGCCGGCAGTAGTTTGTGTGTGAGCTCAGAAAGAGGATGTGAAGTGTGTTTATACTGCGAGCTAATTTTAGACAGACTAAAACGCCACGTCAGCAGACATGTGACCACAATCTCAAATGTATCACCTTTAGTAGCACTCTGTGTTATATGCTGAGCCGCTACAACTGAGATGTTTTAATGAACATGCAGACTGTATGATTTATAACTGTGGAAAACTGCCGTCATGACCTCAGATACGATCAAAAACTGAAACTTCATGTTCTCACAGATGGCCTAAGGGTCCTTTGAATAATTTAAAACATTGAAACATGACAATCAAAATAAGAATAAATGGGTCAGAATAATTTAAATAAGTTCATCTAACTTTAAATCTAGCATGCCTTCAGTGAGAGCAGTTGCTTATGCAACATACTGCAATAGTCAAGGCTGAACTACAACACAGCTGGCCTGACTGCTGATTGGCCACTTTAACTGTCCATCAGGGGGATTTAGAGGGAAGGGGAGGAGTTTGAAGTGAAGCTTGAGGCCACAGCGCCATCTTATGGCAGATACCTGCCACTTAAAAACAAACATGAGATCAACATTGACCCTATTTACTTTCATAATAGACGCTCCTGGTGTTATTGTGCATGCTTTATTAAAGACAACTTTGCTTTTTGGCGGATAGAGAAAATTAAGTTTGACATACTGACAGAAATATGTCACATTATTTAAGTAAAATGGGTTGTAAATGTCAACTCATGTGGACTTTAAATATAAAATGGATAGTTTAATAATGACGCCTCGCTTGGATTATTAAATGCAATATCATTTTTCACCTATGGCAGAAATTTCACCTGATGAATAATTATTTTTGGTTTATTTTTGTGCAGTTCATTCACAGGGGCCGGTTGGGTTTGTTCCAGTTAGTGACGTCAATCTACAACTTCCTTTTTCCTCAAGAAGGACCCCAAAATGCAAGAGCCCAGAGATGAGAGGCCACAGCTCACCTTTTCAGGACCCAAATAAGTTTTACACAGCACTGTAAGATGTGCACAGATCTGGATTTATGTGGCTCAAAAACTGTTGTGGAAAGAAGGTTGCCGCCGGTCAGACTTCCCTCCTTTTTCCGAAGAAGCCATTCTCAAAATGGAGCATTGGAGTAAATTTTCTGCAGGTTGCATATCAATATAAAGATATTAATATTCTGCCTTATGTTTTCCCAACATACGTTCACATATGAGAGGATCTCAGTGCAGTGGATGCCTTAATAAAACCCTCAGAAGAAGGAAGAACTGAAGAGCTGTGAGAACACTCAAGGTCAACACTCATGTGTGCGTTTGAGTATTTGTGCTGACTTTATTTATTACACCTTCTGAACTGTGACGCATCCAGAACAGAATCTTGATCTTTCCCTGCTGGTGTATCACGGATTGTGCTTGATTCACTGCTGTTATCAGTGTTATTGGGACAGAGTTGAAGGACAGAACAGATGTGATGATACATAATTCCAGAGGCCAGTAACATACTTCAGAAAGAACTGAAAATGTTTTGTTTAAATGCAGAAAAACAACTTGAACATCAGGTTTTACTACCTGTATATCAATAATGAGCCATTTTTGAGAAAAACAAAGGAGACAGATATGAATTTTGTGATTTTAAAATGCTGAAGAGGATCATGTTTTCTCATTAAGAGAGAATGTACCACAAAAATTACAATTTTATCTTTCTGAAATATTAGTTTGCCTTAATGAATTAATTCTGCTGTCATGTATCACAGACATCACATAATGACATGATATCTCTCAGGCACTGAAGTATTACTTTAGATATCAGTGTTTAAAGCATCTCTTTAGTAATTGGTGATTATCAAAATGTGCTCAAAGAGCAATACACCAAATCATCTGTTACAGTTCAACTCAAGCGATAAATGCAATCATTAATATTTAACAAATATAGCTACAAGTTACCTAATGAGAACTTATCAAAGTTCTGGGAAGAGCTGTGTTGATATGTATATGTCAATCAATAGTTATTATAAAGAGGATTATTACTTAAGAGGGAAAGTGTCCTATGGATAGCAAAAATAATATGCTTTAATTAGAGGGATAGTTTGCCCTACAAGTAAAATTATGTCATCATTTACTCACCCTCATGTCATTCCGAACATTCCTGTGTAATTTCCTTTCTTAATTGCTGAAATGTTATAGATTTTCGCCAGAGCAGCGCCATTTTAATTTTGGCGCGAATAAGGCTGTGAGGGATTTAAGTAATGACGAAAAATCTTTCCATAAAAATTTCAATAGATAAAAATTCCATAAAACAGTTTTGAAAATTACAGTACATACCAAGCCTCGTTTCGTCCGCGTAAAATTGTATGGGTTTGTATATGATGACAGATTTTGCATTTTTTTGTTAACTGTCCCTTTAAGGACGAGGACAATAATGAACTCAGATGTGAGCGTGTTCAATTTGAAGCGATGTTACGCAGCGCCGCTTCAAGTCGAGCAAACCTGTAGATGTACTGAAGCGTCCAACGAGAAGGCCAGATGGCATCATGTGACTGGCTTATGATCTGGCGCTGATATGAATATTTAAGAGTTTGTATATGATGTGCGATAAAACGGGGGAATTTATTTTCCATATATATATTTGTAAGACCATATTGTAAAGTGAAATTAATATAAATATGAGATTAATAATTTAAGTTATAAAAATAGATATCGTTCCATTGCTGGTTTCTTAAAGGGTTAGTACACCCAAAAATGAAATTGTCATTAATTACTCACCCTCATGTCGTTCCACACCCGTAAGACCTTTGTTAATCTTCGGAACACAAATTAAGATATTTTAGCTGAAATCCAATGGCTCAGTGAGGCCTGAGCAATGACATTACCTCTCTCAAGATCCATAAAGGTATAAAAACGCTATGAATCAGTGTATCGAATCATGATTCGGACCGCGCGTCAAACTGCCAACGGCTGAAATCACGTGACTTTGGTGCTCCGAACCGCTGATTCATTATGCTCTGAAGCTTCCTGAAGCAGTGTTTTGAAATCAGCCATCACTCGTTATTTTGTTTTTTTTGGCGCACCAAAAATATTCTCGCCGCTTTATAATATTAATACTGAACCACTGTACTCACATGAACTGATTTAAATATGTTTATAGTACATTAATGGATCTTAAGAGAGGAATTGTCATTGCTGGCCTCATGGAGCCATCAGATTTCAACAAAAATATCTTAATTTGTGATCCAAAGATTAACGAAGGTCTTACAGGTGTGGAACGGCATGAAGGTGAGTAATTAATGACAATTTTTTTGGGCGAACTAACGCTTTAAATGCTTTCTTTTGTGGTACAATCTACTGAGGTGCCTGTACTTTGCGGTTTACAATTTTACATGGTTTGCTTGTGCATTATCGATAGATTTTTATAACGTAATGTCGTCGGTACAGTGTTAGAGACCATGAAGACGGTGTGAATATAACACAGACTGTCAGAGTCCACAAATCCACATGATTCCTCTGCAATTATTCCATTTTATTTCCTCACCACATTCCACGGAGGTGATGTTCCAGTGCTGTGCTGTATTCTTGTCCTGTTGTTCTTCTGACAGTGTGCCTCAAATGCTTGTGTATTGGTAACGATGACACTTGCAGACAATCAAACAGCTGAAGGTGCCTTAGAACAGCAGGCCAACGATGAGGACTTGATCACACTGGGCTTCATCACGAGCACCCAAACAAACACGTGAACACGCATTGCAGTTTGGATGAATAAATACCTCCGCACAAACCACAGGGAGCTCAGACAGACTATCAAAGAGAACAGGCTGCTACTGCTGCCTCATTTATCTGAAATGCCCTTTCAAATGCACTTGTCTAAGAAAAGTCGTTAAATGAGTAAAAATGTTAAGCTTTTTTTACTTTGTTTGGAATGTGTACGACATTACTGCTGGTTCTTTTTTAATTTTGCTACTTAAAATAATTATACAGTTTGATAAATATATTAAATGCTGTTATAAAATTGTGAAATAAGATGTCTTTTTTACATATATCATAAATGCTGTCATATAAATGCTGACACTTTTTCTGCAATGTTCACTGCATTAAAATATTTATGGATACTCATTTGAGAGAGCTTTGTCATTATATTTATGTATATATATATATATATATATATATAAAATGGTTAGTTCCTGTCCTTGATTCTGATTTATAGCTGTTTTATTCACAATAAAACAAGGCTATGACCGCTTCACCGTGTATCACTACACAACACCCTTAGCAACCACTCTTAGCAACGTAAACTGTTTGTTCTTTATTTATATTGTTCATTGAAGCTTACTGTATTATGTAGAAGAGTATTGTGAGAAAGAGATTGAGTGAGCAAGTTTATTACCTGCATTCAGATTTAGCATTTTCCTTCAGGTCAGTCCTATGTTCGTAATAAAAAATCTGTTTAAATGTCCGATGTATTATCTTGTCCTTTTAACAGTTAAGGGGTTTTCCCATTACTGACAGCGATAGTCAAAGCATTTGTCAGTTTCGTCTTGTTCCGTGTTCACAACAATTCAGTCTTTTCAGTATAAAAGTCTTTGCTACTGACTGACACACTCATAAAGACAGTCTTTGCCGCCATCTAATGGCGTAATAATGTAACTTCTGTTGCTGTTCACGGTTTAGGGAGTATTTTTTTCCGGCGGAAGGTAGGCTTTTAGTGAAAGTTAACTTATAAAAGCAATAAGGCACTCGAGGCTAGTGCTGTATCATGAATAAGTCACGGCTGAAGGGGTTGCAGGCACTTCGCGTCGTGCCTAACAACGCCCTTCAGCAGTGACTTACTCATCTTACAGCACAGCCTCCAGTACCTTATTGCTTACATATATATATATATATATATATATATATATATATATATATATTATATAAAATTTTGTATAATTATGAATACAAAAATTCTGCTACAAATGTTTTACTTTTTAACACTTAAAAAAATAAAACAAATAATATAACAGAAAAGCGGTTTAGATGTTAGAGTCATTTTATTCATTACAATTTGTTGAGATGGACTTATAGTACTTTAAGTAGGGTGAAAATACAAAACAACTGTATAAAAAATACTGAAACAGTTATTCATTACATATTACTGCATAGATTTGGAAACAGATTTGGTTTATATCAAGTTAAAATAATACTGAAACATTCCACGTTCCAATGGGTTTCATTGCAGATTTTTTTTTTTATATAATTTTCCATAAAAATATGTTTCAAGAAAAATGTTAACATTAATAATTTAAATCATAAATTGATAAACTAGTTTAAAATTAGAATATGTCCTAATGAGATGATTAGTGATCAATTAAACACAAATGATCACACCATATGAAACAAACAAACAAAGACTTCTCAATCAATCCCTGGCTGTTATAAAGGCTAGACACAATACAAGTAAACACACAAACATACATAATACATCCTGATTCAAATGTCACAAAAAGAACTCAGGCGAAATTCAAGGCTGGTTACAAACTATAAAAGATAAACAGTGTCAAACAAAAATGACAAATGCTACACAATCTGTTCCATGATCACATTAGAGTTTGGCTTCAAAAGCTTGTGCTGGTGATGTTTCCAAATGGCCCTACAAACACAAAACACATCATTAGTAATAAATATCACAGTGAAACGGCGCCCCCTGATGGCATTCATGCACACATCCACTGGAGGACAGTTAGTGTGTTAGTGGATTAAATGAAGGTTAAATGTTAGTGCAGACCATGCTATAGTTAACACACACACAGCTCAAGGGCGAAGCATTCAGATAGAGCAGACAAAAATCATTAAAATTGGACTCTGACTGGACACAGTGAGAATCAAAAGCAAATATGAATCACTTTATAAGCGATAATTAAAATGAAGCTCATCGAGTGTGTGATCATCGAGCGGCTGATCACATGTGCCACCCATACCTGAACCACAGTGAGCAATAAAATCAGGCAGTGATTGATTGATCACATGTGTGAGGAGGGGAGGAGAGACGTCCCACTGTGATCCTGAACGTCTGTCCTGCCCAACGCTGCCTGTAGACACACACACGCAAACACACTGCTCTGTGAACACGAGTAGAGTTGAACAGATATGAAATGACAACAGAGAACAAGATTAGCAGAAATTGGGGAACAAAACGAGCAGAGGAAAAACAGTTTGGGTTAAAATGAATGGAAAACAATGGGATAAGAGGAAAGTTGGAAAGGGTGAGAAGAAAAAGAGGGATGAGATGAGTGGAGGTTGTGAACATAAGCAGAAAGAAGATGGGATGAGTGGAAAGAAGAAGGACAATTTTACTACCACTCAAAGGTTTTTTCAAAGTAAATTAATGCTTTTATTCAGCAAGGATGCATTAAAAAGTGACAGTGCATTGATCAAAAGTGACAGTAAAGAGATTTATAATGTTTCAGAAGATTTCTATTTCAAATAAATGCTACTCTTTTGAACTTTCTATCCATCAAAAAATCCTGAAAATAAATGTATCACGGTTTCCACAAAATATTAAGCAGCACTGTTTTCAACATTTATAATAATTTATTAAAATATTTATAATTTATATAAATACTTATTGAACAGCAAATCAGCATATTAGAATGATTTCTGAAGGATCATGTGACACTGAAGACTGGAGTAACGATGCTGAAAATCTTAAAGACCCCAATCTTTTGAACAGTAGCATTTATGAGAGGAAAAAGGCAATGAGATGAGTGGAAAAACAGAACTAGATAATGGGAAATTGGAGTGTTAATGGGATGCGTGGAACAAGGGAACGTGATACAGCATGTAAAGATGAAGAGGAGTGATAGTGAAGAACAGGATGAAATGTGTTAATAGGGCCGGTATTTCCTGCGTATCATCCATTCACAGGGCTGGAATGTCAACACAAAAAGTTCAAAGCGCCACAGAAGCTGCTGGGCTGAAGACCCTCGAAAATACTGCAGGAACGTGGTCACTTTCCTGCTGTAAACCTTTGAAACAAAAGCTAATAAACTACAACGACCATCTAATGAACACATTCAACAGTCGACCGAGTGAAAGCACTGGAGATCAGGTTAAAACACAAAAAACAGAAACAACAGGAGAGTCATTTTCTCTAGTATCAGTACATGTTAGTGGCTGTAAAAAAAGTTCATCATTTAGTCAAACAAGAGACATACATTTGCAGAAAACACAAAACATGAACTTGGTCATGTAAACATTAAAGGGGACCTATTATGCAAAATTCACTTTTGCATGGTGTTTGGACATAAATGTGTGTTGGCAGTGTGTACAGAACCACCCTATAGTGATAAAAATCCACCCACTCCTTTTTTTTTAATCAGCCGTTTCCAGATCCCTGGCAGTGTGAGGTCACAAAAGCCGTTTGAACATAGAACCGCCCATTGCTGCACTGACGAGAATGTCTCCCAAGCGTTTTAGGTGTTCTGTAGCTGGATGGATTAATCCACATAGCTCTCTTCATTTACTCCCGAAATCTGAGCTGCTGAAAACGAGGTGGATTAACTTGGTTTTCCAGGAAAATGCTCCCTCAGTTCTGTCAAAATTCGTTTGTCTGTGCAAATCATTTCATACCAGACTGCTTAGTAAACGAATATCAAAACAAAGGGACAATACAAAACAGAGGCTGTGCTAAAAATCTGCTATTCAAGGATATACAAGAAAAACTGTTTGTGATTCAGCTTACAGTCTCCAGAGTGATACTATATGGCAGTAATGAAGGTGAGGGCAAATAATTACAGTTCATCTGAGTTTATTTACGGGTATAAAGTTTATTAAGCACCACCCGAAAGGCATAAGGTCTTTATATATTCGTTTACTGTTAGTTGTAACAAGTGTTTCTGTGTACTTCGCTGTGTATGTTGGTGATAATAATAAAAGGGAAAAGAGAGAGCTTATGGATAATATTTTAATGCAAACTTGCACTGTGTTTATTAAGCTCTACAGTGATTTTCTAGAGTGAAAACGGACCTTCATATTTTGTGTGAAGTACAATAAACGTCATAAAACTCATCTGTATAGTTTTGGCCATCATTCAGACATTAATATAGTGGATTAAAAAAAAGAAGACAATATAAGTTATAACCGTAATTGAACTAAACTATACCTGTTCTATCTCCATGCAGCATATATTCGCAGTTTGCGTCCTGACTGAATCCTGTCACTGGATAATCAGCTTGTAATGCTCCACGCTTTTAGGCCGATCACAGAAGTTCATTTGCATTTAAAGGGCACACACTGAAACGGCGCGTTTTTGCTCAACCACTAAAAGTGGCAATTTTAACATGCTATAAAAAATTATCTGTGAGGTATTTTGATCTAAAACTTCACATACACACTGTGGGGACATCAGAGACTTATTTTACATCTTGTAAAATGGGGCATAATAGGTCCCCTTTAAAGGGTTAGTTCACCCCCAAAAAATGAATTTTTGTCTTTAAGTACTCACCCTCATGTCGTTCCACACCCATAAGACCTTCGTTCAAATTAAGATATTTTTGATGAAATCTGAGGGTTTCTAAACCACACATAGGCAGCGACGTTATTGCACCTTCAGGTCCAGAAAGGTACTAAAGACATTGTTAAAGTAGTGGTTCAACCTTAATCTTATAAAGTGATGAGAATACTTTTAATATACTAATATAATACGCTTTTGACGTAGGGAACGCAGTGCAGCGCTTCTGTGTTTACGTCCGAACGCGGGCTCTGTATTGGTCGACGCTGTACATGTGAGCAGCACTATGCATGCATGTGATGCTGACGCAGGAGCCAGCCAATAATGAGCTGGCGTTCTGACGCAGAACCTGGAAACTCTGAACTGCGTTTACTATGTCAAAAGCGTAGGAGAATGACAGGGAAGAGATAAAATTGTTTAATAAAGTCATTATTTTTGTTTTATTTTTGGGCACAAAAAGTATTCTTGTAGCTTCATAATATAAAGGTTGAACCACTGCAGTCACATGGACTATTTTAACGATGACTTTAATATCTTTCTGGACCTCAAAAGGTGTAATGATGTTGCAGCCTATGTGTGGTTCAGAAACCCTCAGATTTCATCAAAAATTTATTAATTTGTATTCCAAAGATGAACGAAGGTCTTACGGGTTTCAAACAACATGAGGGTGAGTAATTAATGACAGAATTTCATTTTTGGATGAACTAACCCTTTAATCTGCTTTCTATCACAAATATATCTCATATAGTGTTAATCTGCTTGTGTTATAGAGGAGAGATGGAGGGCAGGTGTAAATGTGTCACTGTTTTGCAGGTTTGATTCGATACTTACAGCTGCCAGTGCTTGCTGGTTTGCCAACTGTCTGCGCAGATCTGACTTAATACAGGCTGAGAAAAGAACAGAAACATGAGATGCATTACGACAGCTTTAACATTCACAGACTATCTGCTAAGATGACTAATGCATCCTGTGAGCTCTAGTCTATCCAATCAGCAATTGAATTGTGAATATAAATGGATGAATCCCTCAAAGAACATGTCCAGATCATATTTAGTTCCAAAAATCAAAATAAATAAATAAGATTTTTAATTTTTTTATACAAGTATATTTTTATGCATTGCAAAATAATAATTATTATAATTATT
Source organism: Culter alburnus (assembly GCA_028476615.1). NCBI lineage: Eukaryota > Metazoa > Chordata > Actinopteri > Cypriniformes > Xenocyprididae > Culter > Culter alburnus. Next base: position 57,214 of record JAOTNS010002958.1, read on the forward strand.
AGGTTTAATTCCCATGGGTGACACATCCATGATGACCATCAGTGGGTTTGGCTAAGTTTACGTGGAAGATAATTCTGGTTGGACTTTTGAGATCTCATTCATTGTTAACAGAGAAAGTAAAAACTTTGTACCTCTACGCATCAATGTTATATGAAGGACTGTATAATTTCTCCACATGAACTCTTATTGCCTGGAAAGTTTGTTGAATATTAACTAGGAAGTATTTCAATTATCCATAAGAACAATCTACATAACCGCAGTGAACATTACTATTGTAATTAACGTGTTGTATAATTTTATAACATTTAAAATGTGACAATTTGCCACCCTTGTCCTGAGAACACAGTTCAATCATTTGATTAAAATCTACCTACAGAGATCTGGTTCTGTGTTTGTACCCTGAAGGATTTTGTAGCTTATTCTATATTTACTCAGTCCAGTGTTTTTTTTCTGTGTGTTTAATAGCTCATACATTAACTGAAACTTTAGAGGACACCGTAGCTTTCATAATGTCACTCATGCAGCATGAATTTTAATAGAATGCTTTCCAAGAAGCACCAGGAATCAAAACATTTTAAAACAACTACAGTTCATAGGTCCAGAGTAAAAAATACAAAGCAGTTTCACAATCCCTCAAGTATAAACTCAACACTGAATTAAAGAGGAACAACTAGTCAGGTAGATGAGCACTGAGCGATCTGCACCTGTAATGAAGGTTCCTATCAGCAGGAACGCACACAGGAAGAGATTTCCAGCCAGCGTATTGAAGGAATCCATGATTTTCCCCTGACAGATCGTGAATATGATCCCAAATACCTGCAGTAAGAAACACAACATTTATTAGGATTGTTGGTAACTGCATATAAACTCTATAAAATAACATAAAAATCTAGTTCTGCTCCTTGCTGCTGGTCAATAGCCGTGTTTTATTTTATTTAAGCATGACTATGACTGCTTCACTGAAAAGATCTGTGTATTATTGTACAACTCCTTTAAAATCTAATGAAACATGTACAGACAAAGAGAAGAGCTGAGGAGAAATCACCTCAGTTTTGAACTTACTGGGTCAGTGTAGAAATCTGCTAGTGCTATAAGCTAACGCAAACATGCCAAGATGCGATAGTAAACATTTTATACCTTGAGTCTAACGTTAGCTAGTCTATACTACTGTTAAAAGATATTAAAATGGGCAGTTAAAATCTCACTTCCAGTTCTCGCTGAAGAACAGATAATATTCATTTTGTTTACATTCACTTCTTTGTGGGATCACGTGAGGTGCTCCCTTTGGCATGATAATCGTAATAATATTTTGTAGTGTGTGATGGGCCATGATTTTCAAGTCTTGTAATGTGCGCATGTTTGAGATTTGAGAGAAGACAATCTGTAAAGATTCTTCTTATGGTGTGATGCAACCAGATTTCATAATCTGTTAGGATTTAAAAACTCCTGTAGTCTGAGCTCGGCTTTAGCAATATAATACTTAGAACAGTTTTGACAGTATATTTTTTATATATTTCAGCAAAACTAACCATTTATATTTGATATAAAGTATGAGTGACCCCTGCTGGTGTTATGTCTCCATCATTCACCTTTAATTTTCGTACCTTATTGCTCATGTAATCTATATGGATGTTTATTTCACTAGTCTTTTTTATTTATTTTTGTAATTAATTTGTTAATTTATTTTATAAATATCACACACAGACCTGTGCAGAGCAGTTTAGAAGCCCTGAAGACGTCCCCTCAGACTCTGGGTAAGTCAACTCGACGGCAAACTCAAAACCGAGAGGAAGATAACCCGTCATGAAGAACCTGTAACACACAAACAAAAAGGTTTTGGGCAAAACTTTTGGTTTTTCACATTTTTAAAAAAAATGACAAAAGATATTTTTATTTGCAAATTTTATCTGGCCATGCATAGCGTGAACAACAATGAAATCTTCTCATACCCGAGGGTTCCCGCTGTGATAAAGACCACCCACAGGTGACCCAAATCCAAGGTAAAAGCATAAATCACCATACCCACAAGGGACATCAGATACACAGCTAGAGTGGTTTGTCTGTGGAAACATCACAAAACAGAGACATGGGACACAGGTCAAATCCTCCATTAGGATCCAACAGTCCTAGTATTGAACAAGTGAGTCTGATCATATCATTCAAAGTAGCTGCAAATACATGTAGATCCAGAAATACCATTTCAGCTTTAGTAAAACAGCATCTGCTAAATATCTAGGTGTTTCTTCAACAAAAAAAATTTAGTTGTTTGGTTAAAATAGCTGGTTTTGGTGGAAATGATGCCACAACAGTGGGACAATCGTAATTTGTGTAACAAAATATATTAATAATTTTCACATACTAAAAACTGAAATAATTTATGATTGCTTGACTCTTTGTCTTCGTCTTAAATATTTTTCTAAAGGATTTCCATATTTTTAATCGAATGTCTGGATCTTTCTGGATCGTTCTGGATTTTTTTTTTTTTTAAGAAAAGAACACTTTTATTCAACAAGGATGCATTAAATTGAATCAAAAGAATCCTATAAAAAATGTATCATGGTTTTCACAAAAATATGAAGCAGCACAACTTTTTTCAACAATAATAATAAAAGTAAAAAATGTTTCCTGAGCAGCAAATCAGCATATTAGAATGATTTCTGAAGGATCATGTGACACTGAAGACTGGAGTAATGATGCTGAAAATTCAGCTTTGATCACAGAAATAAATTACATTTTAAAATCTATTCAAATAGAAAACTGGTTATTTGAAATTGTAAAAATATTTCACAATATTTTTGTTTTTACTGTATTTTTGATTGAATAAATAAAGCCTTGGTGAGCAGAAGAGACTTCTTTCAAAAACATTAAAAAAGCTTTCTGACCACAAATTTTGAATGGTAGTGTATACATCAAAGGCATTTACAAAAAAGCAAAAACCTTTTTTAATAAAAATTCAATAACACAAAAGGCCTGAAGTTGAAGATACGCCCATTAATTGTATTATTAATCTGATATTTCAGTTCAGTAGTGTGAGAGTGGTACATGGTAATAAGTGTAAACAAAGCTGAACAAAAGAAACATCACAGTGCCCAGGAGGGGAAGACATGCTGCGAGGGGGTCAAATGCACTTAAACAAAAGGTCACAGGGTCACTGAGGCAAACACCTGGAAAAACACACTAAAACAAAGCACATGAACAGACTCACAGGAGGGAAGGACTTAATAACACACTTCTCTTCAAGGAGGAATGAAGACAAATCTTTATCAAGCACTGTCACTGCCTGAAGGACATTTCTCTGTTAGGAGCCTCTTACTTGTATGTCTTAGATCGGTCTAACCAGATTCCACAGATGAGGGAACCCACCATGCCAGCGATCACGATGGTGAGGCCGATCCTGCCGGCGTTCACCTCCTCTCCCTGTTAAAACCAGAGTAAACTTTTAAATACATTCTGTGTTTTACCACAATATGTCAGACTAAGATCAGTTCTTCTGGATTATGGGAATAAATGTAAGAATGGAAACCCACAAACACTTCCACCAATAATGCTAAAGATGAAGTTAAACATCACTGGAATCACTTGAGTTATGTGTATTGAGTGTAGGTCATGGGATTTCATGATTGGTTGGACAGCCAGAGGGACTTACAGGATAGTGCTCAATGATCATTCGGTTGAGAAGCGTACTGACAGCATAGAAACAGCCAACATTCAGCCCTGAGGAAAGACAGATGAAGTTAAAAACATAAAAAAGCATTAAAAAAAGCCTGCTGAAAAAGTCTTGTTTCAGACTATTGATTTGATGTGTATCTAGTAAGCAGTAAATGTCTTCACATTTCTGAAGCAGTTGTAAAGAGACATAAAGAGCTTTGCATTCCTGCAGGATTATTTCTGTCAATGTTCAGCCAGGTTAAATGTTTCCAGCGCCAGTGTTACACAGGGGTGTGTGTGTATATTTGTGCACTGTGCAGATGGATCATGAACTCATTGTGCAGTGTTAATGTAGTATATTAACAAATTATTATATTTGTCTTCCAAAGAAGAACGAAAGTTTTACGGGTGTGGAATGACATGAGGGTGAGTAATTATTGACAGAATTTTCATTTTGGGGTGAGCTAGCACTTAAGGAAGTCCCTTCAGTGTAAGACTACAGAATTGTTTTTGCATTTTATAGTGCACCATGTGACTATGACTGTAAATAACTGCACATGCATGATCTGAGGAATCATTTATGTCTGTAGCAGGACAAATTATGTGCTGAAATTTATTAATTAGTGTTAGGAGCATGTTCAAATCACAAAGCCCAAGTATGAGCAACAGAAATAGAGATGCTTACATTAGCACACTGCACTATGGAACTATTCATTTTAATGTTTTCAGTAACACACTATGACTGTGTTTAAATGGCAGCAAGCATAATGAACCCCAGTTTGAGGCTCTGAATGGCTCCGTTGTGCGTAGAGTGACATTTACCGTAAGTGATGACGAGGAGGATGAAGGCTTTGTTGCGGAGCAGCCTGAAGATGGAGGCTGTATACGAGTAGCTCTCCGGAGAGATCTGCCGAGCTGCGGCCTGAGCATGGGTGGGAGGGATCTCCGGACGCTCCTGAAACACTGACAAGAACATAAAAACACAAACTTGTCCAATCACCAAAACTTTTCAGCACTGATCTGAGTTCAGTTTCGTTGTGTAACTGGACACTACAGCTCTCAAGCTTATTGTTAATGAAAACTAAACTATAAATTGTTTTCTGTAATTGAAATAAAAAATTAAATATTCAATGAAAAACTAACTGCAACAAGTAAGTTGAAGTACTAAAATTACTAAAACTGAAAATTAAGTTAAAGCTAGAAATATAAATAAAATATAGACATATATAAATAGAAATATAAAAAACCCAAATAAAAACGATGCATAACAAAATAATGTAAAAGGATCAAGTAACAAATTTACTAAATTTTAAACTAAAAAAATTTAAATTAAAACTAATTCAAAATATGAATAAATTCTATAAATAGTAAATAAATAATACTAAAATGACACTGCAACCTAGACAACATCATAATATAAATTAATATAAAAATATAAATAAAAAAAGACAAGAAGGCTGTAACAAAATATAAGCAGTAAAATAAAGCCTTCTAAGATACACTCTTTTTGGCAAAGCTTTCTAAGATACACTCTTTTAAGACAGAATCACTGTATTTTCAGGCAATCCCAGAATGCATTGGAAAACATTCATCCAAGATGGTGAGGTTTTGGCACAAAGCTAATGTTTGATCATTTAAATCATTTAAAAAGAAAAGAAGTCTGAAATAAGTTAAAGGAAAAAATGCTTAAATTCTAAAGAATGAAATAAAGGCCAGTTGTGCATTTGAGTGGAAATATGGCTGAAGGAATTCACCATGTTATGACATCTGGGAATATTTGTGTTTGAGTAAAAATTTAGCCTGCTGTCCCCAAAGCTGCAGGTGACTGAACTCTGTCATATTTGCTTTATCAAACAAGCACTAGAAATTATAACCTCTGCAGCAGGATTTGAGCTGTAGAACTATTAGACAGAAATACTAGAACCTGCTGGGCTTGTTCTTTAATAAAGAATTAAATAACAGACCAGCTAAACTGTTTATTTTAAGGGAAATTAAGAGAACAGTTCACCTAAAAATAAAATGTATGTGATCATAACTCACAATCATGTTGTTGCAGGTTGCATGAGTTTATTTTCTTTCATGGACTACAAAGGAAATGTTAGCAGGTGTTCATTGATATACGATTAAAATAAGGAAGGGAGCTCCAAAAATGACAAAAAGCACCATATGATGACTTAACAGACAGACTTAAAGACCTCCTTTTGTGTTCCATGGAAAAATAAGTCATACATGTTTGGAATGACATGAGGCCGAGTATGTTTTTGGGTGACCTTAAGCCATGCTAATATCTTGTGATTTTCTTCTTTTTATTGTCTAGACAAATATTTTTGCTTGTGAGAGCAGAACTGAATGCATGCGAGTGTTCCTCAAAATGTGACAGGAGGTTTTATGGTCATGTCAAGATAAAAATGGGAAGCTCAGCATTTACAAAAGGCTGAAACAAAGAGGATATTAAGAGTGAACAAAATACGTTTAAAAAAAAGGAAAAAAAATTATCTCATTTCCCCTTCCTCTTGTCATTTGTGCTAAAGGTCAGATAATCATCAACAAGCACTAACATACTCTGTTTATACTCGTACAAGCAGACTACCAAAATAAAAGTCACATTGATAATTTATTTATTACTATGTATATAAATTTCTAAGAAACACTCTTTTAAGACAGAATCACTGTATTGATATTAATCAGTTGTTTTTTAAGATAGTTGCACAATACTTAAGCAATAATCTATTTTAATTTCTCTTGCATTATTTGCTATCTGGGATTTATGTTTCTCTGAATACTTCACAATACATTCTGGGATTGTCTTTTCTGTTAAGGACACATGCATTGTTTTAGCTAAAAGAAGATATAATGCATCAGAATTAAAGGGATAGTTCACCCAAAAATTAAAATTCTGTCATCATTTACTCATTCTCATGTCATCCAAAACTCATAAAACTTGTTCATCCTTAGAACACAAGGATATTTTTAATGAAATCTGAGTGATTGTCTTCTGAAGAGACATAATGATGAAGAGACTTAATTTAGGCATTTAATTTGAACTGTCAGACAGAAATTTCTCAATTTCATTAAAAAATATTCAGGTGTTTAGAAGATGAAGGAAAGTCTTATGGGTTTTGAACGACATGAGAGTGAGTAACTGAAGACATAATTTTTAGGTGAATTTGTATATCTTTTGGAACAACCTTCATGTCAGGAACATGTTTTAAAATACTCCCTAAGTAAGCAGCTCACTGTGTTTTGGAACAGAACAATATTTTGATATTAGTATAACTAACATTTGCACTTACCGATGACAACCAACACAAACAAGAATGTGGCCACACCCGCCGTGATGTAGAACATGACTCTGATGTGAGACGCTAACTCGTCCAGATCGTCCACATTTGGAACCAGTATTGGTGGAACGAGGAAGCCAATGGCAATCCCCAACTGAAAGGAACACGGACATCTGTGAGGTTCAAAACAAAGCAGTGCATGGCCTACATACTGAACACAAGTACACAAATGCAGCACTTCCAGCTTTACTTGATTGCAAAAATAGATGTGCTTTTAAAATTGCACTCGCTAGCAGTGGCCTTCCCTAACAGCAACAATAGTATGGGCCCAGATCCGGCCCACATCTGGTCTGCATGTAATCCACATGTACCGGATGTGGGCTCTGGATCTGGGCCACACTGTGTTGCTGTCTAGGACACTTAAGACTCTGTCATGCAATTATGTGGTTGCACATCACTGGCATTGATTCAACATTATTGTTTCATCCTGTGCTCGTTCTCCATTTTTCTTGGCTTATAACAGAGGTTTTCAAACTGGGTTTCAGGAGCCCATAAAAAGTTTTGAGAAAAATAGCATAAAAAAAAAAAAAAAAAAAAAAAAAAAAAATTATATATATATATATATATATATATATATATATATATATATATATATATATATACATTACAGTCCAAAAGTTTGGAACACTAAGATTTTTAATGTTTTAAAAGAAGTTTCATCTGCTCACCAAGGCTACATTTATTTAATTAAAATACAGTAAAAACAGTAATATTGTGAAATATTATTACAATTTAAAATAACTGTTTTCTATTTGAATATATTTCACAAAGTAATTTATTCCTGTGATGGCAAAGCTGAATTTTCAGCATCATTACTCCAGTCTTCAGTGTCACATGATCCTTCAGAAATCATTCTAATATGCTGATCTGCTGCTCAAGAAACATTTAATGTGTACAATTGTACAAAATATTTGTGTACATTTTTTTTTCAGGATATTTGATGAATAGAAAGTTCAAAGAAACAGTGTTTATCTGAAATCTAATCTTTTGTAACATTATAAATGTCTTTACTGCCACTTTTGATTGATTTAATGCCTTGCAGAATAAAAGTATTAATTTCTTTAATTTTTCACAAAAAAATAAAATAAAAATTTCTTACTGACCTCAAACTTTTGAACGGTAGTATAATGCTACAGAAGCTTTGTATTTCAGATAAATGCTGTTCTTTTGAACTTTCTATTCATCAAGGAATCCTGAAAAAAAAGTACACAACTGTTTTCAACATTGAAAATAATCATAAATGTTTATTGAGCAGCAAATCAGCATATTAGAATGATTTCTGAAGGATCATGTGACACTGAAGACTGGAGTAATGATGCTGAAAATTCAGCTTTGCATCACAGGAATAAATTACTTTGTCAAATATATTTAAATAGTACACATTTATTTTTTTATTTATTATTTTAAATTGTAATAATATTTCACAATATTACTGTTTTTTACTGTATTTTTAATTAAATAAATGTAGCCTTGGTGAGCAGACGAAACTTCTTTTAAAAACATTAAAAATCTTAGTGGTTGCAAACTTTTGGACTGTACTGTATATATATAATAAAATAAAATATATATTTTGAAAGTGAAATAAGTTAAAATGTACTTAATTAGACAATCCCAGCAAATATTGGTCCGACGGCAACGTCGTGTCCCTGGTCAAAAATAGTCGTAGTTGGACGGCATTAAATCGGTAAAAATATGTAACAGAAAATTTCCTAAAAATGCATTCAGATACGTTTATATCTGTCTACAATTCTCTGGGGTTGCATGTATAATTGTTACTTTGACCTTTAGCTACGTGTAGTTTAATATATAATAGTTCATTAATTATATTATGTAATAACAAAACGTCAAAGACGTCTGTTTAAATTTCATTTTGGAACTATTTGTCAACCATGACGGGACGTGTCGGAGGGATGTCTTTTCAGCGGTCATTAAACGTCCAAATGTTTGCTGGGATTGGTCTCACTCATTAAATGTGCGTATGCACAAATTTGTCCGTGAAATCTACGTATGAACCAATTCAATTTAACTTTCATACTAAAATTTATTCTAAATTTACAAAATATGTAGAAACCAAAAACTGAAACCACAGATATGCAAAAATCACACACTCTAGGTGGCCTTATAATAGTGTTAAGATTAAATTTTATTCAGAGATATTGAATCTTAAATATATTTCATCATATAGAGTGAATAAGTAATAGAAGCTGCATTATAGCTCAAGCTTCAAGGTTTCTCTGTATAACAAGAGCGAGTCTTTAGAGAGCATTATATGTTTGCTAAAAGTGATAAAAGGCTGTAAAAGAAAGGTTGTGAGGAAATTTAAATATTTATATATTTTCCAGATAATATTTTACACATATTCATAGTATTTTTACTGTATACGTTGATATTTATAGTTGCCTTTTATATTTTAGGAATGGGTTCCCTCGTAAGAGGATCATCTGAAGGTCCGTGGCATTAAAAAGTTTGAAAACCCCTAGCCGATGAAAAATAAAGACTTTATTTAGACTCAAATGAGAAATCTCAACTTAACACAACAATGGCTCAACCAATGACGAGGGAGTGGGGGCGGGACTATGTTTTCTGACCAATAGCAATAGGGGAGTGTTCAGGATACCTGTGTGGAAACAGTCATTATATTTGTAGTTACGTTTAATGCCGCTAGTGGCGCAGCAATTACACACTCCGCTTTAATTTTTACAGTACAGTACAGTTAAATGCGCAATAATATTATTATTATTCTTTTGAAACCCACCTGATTTCCGAAGACCCCGATGGAGCACGCAGTGGACACCTCATCCGACCCGAACCACACAGATGCGATGCGCGAGGGCATCCCGAGAATAAACACCTGAGCCACGGAGCACGTGAACTGACCCAAAAATGTCACCGGAAAAAGGTCCGGTCTCGCGCTGGCCACCTTGATCCACGTGCCCGCGCAGTTCAGAGCTGCGGCCACGAGCGCGATGACCCTCAGACCTTTTTTATCCAAGAGCCACGAGACGGGAAAAATGAGAGGAATGTACGTCAACATGTATATCATGGACATCCAGTCAATGGTGAAAGTGTCCACACTGTAGAAGCGCATGAAGATATTGTTGATGATTCCGTATTGAATCCACTGATATGAGTTACACAGCGAATATGAGCTGAATAAACACACTATAATCCATCTCTTTTTATATAAACGTGTTTCCGGCTGTGGTCTGTTATGTTCAAAACTCACCTCAGCATCAGTTACGGCTGTTTTTGAGAAATAGTTATTATCATTCACCTCTCCGTCCATTGACTTTGATTCATCACCCATTTTCACTCGATTCAACCGCGTTCAGATATTTTTCGAATCGTAAATATTCATTCATTCAAGTTGAATCACAAATGTCATGTTGAGGAGACGCCGGTCAACCTACTGGAACTCGATGCGGTACTAAAAAATCATGTCAAACTCTGTTATAATTTAATATTTACTTTACATATCATACTAATGATTTATCACCTGAGTTTAAATACTAGTAGATAAACTTCTCATAATACTTAGATGTTCATCCGCTGCTCGGATATAATAAATCTCCAGCTCCCGCACAGAAACTCCTCCAACAGTCGTTGAAAGTTTCGCCAGAGTGCTGAAGCTTCTGACGTAGAAGAATAACTGACTAGACGAGAAATTACAAACGACTGAAGACCAGAAAGGGGCGGAGCTTAATTGTAAAGCGGTTGTGTCGGTCATGTGACATTCCTGAGCAAGTAGAACAAAATATTTTTTCTTTCTTTCGAATTGTGAATGTAAGACATAATATAAAAAGCATTTAAAAACAAAAAAATAGAGAAATTAACAGCTATAAAAACAGCGGTTTGTTCAAGTCATCTTGGAACGATCATAAATATAATAGAGGTTATGCACATGACGTCACCGTCGACCGTTACGACTGCGGTCACGCCCGCTAAGTGGCAAAAGGCTGAGCGGCAGCATTGGTTTTCAGCGTGAATGCCGCGAAAAACACACAAAACACATCCAAAACGGAAAAGAGCTTTGTGATTGACTGTACAAATAGCTTTGACACAAAACCTGAGGTATATATTTAAAGACTGCCGAAAAAAGAAGCAAATGTATCGCTGCAATTCACAGAAACAACTCGACTCCACCAGAGAAACATGGATTTGCAGTTATCATTTTGTGTCAAATTGTTGGATTTTGAGGTAAAATCATACCGTATATATTGTATTGTTATATATTATGTTGACAAATCATCAATTAAATATTTTCCATCTTCTGCATAATTGTCTGTTTTAAAATAAACACTGACAAAAATTATACTATAAAACTATTTTAGGGCTGGACGATATGACGATATATATAACATTGATATAAGTGATTACTCGGATTTAAACCTACCTATATTGTAGTTATATAAAATATTCACAGGCAGATTTGCTTTATGTATTTCCCCGGCGTCAAATCAGGCACATATAAATGTCAGGAAACACGACTCCTGGCTGCATGTCAATATCCATGGATTAGGTTTATTTGACAAGTTGTAAGAAACACTTTCGAGTCCAACCTTTAGTGTAATTCGTTTGTTTTACGCGCGTTTTCGCAGTTTCCCCTATTAAACCCAGTCACGCAGCAGGTTCTTTTGCCACTCAGTCCAGCTGAGGGAGCGCGTTTCACCCCAAAATGGCGGAAACGCAGGGCTGCTGCAATGGAACGTTCAATTGAGTGTCGCTTCTTGTTAGTGCTTCTTCTTGTTCTTTGGTAGAACTAGCGCGGCCGTAGAACGTCACGTGGTATCTGTTACTTTTCTCAGCGCTGTCAGGGTGGAACAAGTCGTCGTTTGTAAGGGCACAGCAATTTATTTAATTATTTTACAGAAATGTCTGGAGTGTATTTCACTTTTTTTTTTTTTTACCGATCCCAATCATTTAAATTAATATATTTACGATTATCATTACAATTTTTCCGAAGTAATCCTGTCCTTTGAATGAGGGGGATTCGACTTTATGATCCGCCGTGCGCCCCCTGGAGGAGAAATACATTAATCACATAGAAACATTTCAATCGCTTCAGTTCATTGGTGAAGCTGTAGTTCCTCTAATGCCTTTAGGGTTTGTGGCGGATAAAGGGGAGAAGGCGCCCTCTGCTAGGCTGGAGTTATATATATATATATATATATATATATATATATATATATTATATATAGAATTATATATACAAAAATGTACAAAAATTGTACAAACATACAACTCACAAAAATATGAAAACAAATATACATATATGAGGAGTTTATAAGGGAAAACAATTTATACCAGGGGTAAAATATTAATAAGTTAAAGTGACAAAACGTTTTATACTTCTTTTTTGTTTTTAATATTATCTAAAGTAGTGATATATTGTTTAACTTCTTTTATGAAATGTTGACATTTTGGCTTAGCTTTAGCTCATTTCTTCACATGAATGTGATATTTTCCAAGTAAAATAAAAAGTTGTCTGAGAAAAAAGGCTTTGTTGACGCCGGGTGTGTCTATTTGCTTTATATAATAAATTAAAACAATTGATCATTTGAGAAATTTCTTGGTCAGATGTTTTTTTTCTGTTACTTGTGTACACTTTTGTTTCATAAATTGTTTTGCACTTCAACATTTCTGTTTATTACAAACAAAAAGTAAAATTAGTTACACACACACTCATTGTTATACAATACACTGGAATTATTGAAAACATTATTCATGTCTTCACAGTCATGTTTAATATATGACTAAATAAAATAATGCAATAATGAAATTCTGTCTAACATTCAGCAACCTACAGCACATTCATCAGACATGAGTCTTTATTAAACACTTTAAATGTGAAAATTAATTTCAAGCTTTTCTGAAACCAGGGATAGAATAAGGCATAAATGATGGGATTAATGGTGGAGTTCAGGAAAAAAACAATTACAGTAACATCTCTGACATGAAACAAGTCATCATTACTGTATGGAATCACTAAAGAACAAATATAATATGGCAGTAAACACAGAAGAAACACAAAGACCAGAATCCCCAGCAGAATCGCTGCTTTTCGCTCTGATTTGTCACTGACTCTGTTTTTAGAGGTGCTGTTGTGAACCTGAAGGCTCTTATAGCAGTTGCATGTTTCTTAGCAATGACAAAAACATGAGTGTATAATATTATGATGAGTGTACATGGCACAAGAAACACAATCAGGAGATCAACGATGGATGAAACCCCATCTATAATAGCAACACATTCTCCTGGACATGTGACATCAGTGAAGTTTCCATTAATGAAGAGAAGAGTGAAGTTATAAAGGAGTGAAAACAGCCAGTTAAATAAAGTTGCAAAGCAGATCACAGTGGGTGAGATTTTCTCTGAGTAAAAAAAAGGATAACTTAAAGCCAAAAAACGATCAACTGCTATTTGAGCCACAGTGTGAACAGACACACTTGTTGCTTGAAAATTCACAATTTTTAAAGCAGAGCACATCACTGGTCCAGAAATCCAACAAGACTCAATGACCCAAGATAGATGAAGTGGCATCACAAAAACTCCGACCAGCAGATCAGACACAGCCAAAGAGAGGATGAGGATGTTAGCAGGTGTGTGGAGCTGCTTGAAGTGACTAACAGAGATGATGACCAGCAGGTTTCCACACACGGTCAGAAGAGCCACAGCTGCTGCTGCCACATACAGAATCACATAGACAGATAAAGAAACATATCTCTCTGGACAGAAATGTTCCTGACAGCCATCAGTTTGGTTCACTGCTGTGAGATTCATTCTGAAGTACTTGGAAGAAACATCAAAACAGAGTATTGTTCCCTGTTACTTCCTTCATATAAAGTTCAATGTATACATAACCACAGATAAAAATCTCTGAAGATGCTATTTGTCTCTCCGACAATTCTGTACTGCTCCTCACTGAAACACAGTCTCTTGGAGGCTCAACAATAAAGATGTGCTACAGTCTATGCTGCTTTTTATACACTTGACATGTTGACTCTTTCCAAGACCGGCAGCATCAAGGGAGAAGAACAAACAGCTGGGAGAACAACTGATTTTGTTCATCCAGAAGAAAAGAGCTGAAGAGTGTCATATAGAACTCATTCAAAAACATAAGTGTGCTTATATGAAGCATATGTCACTTCAAAAAAAAAAAAAAAAGTATCTAATTAAATATTTGCAATGGGCAAAAAATACTAATATTAATATGTTGCTTAAGAATATGTTGCTTGCAAACATAGGGGTTGTGGGATGGGGTTGCGTGGGATGGGTTGTGGGATGGGGTTGCGTGACTCCCTACAAACTGAGTCCTTGGGCTTATGGTTAAGACTGTCACAACTGTCAGCCCAAGTAATCAAACCAGGGAGTTGCAGCACCCTCCAGGGAGGTGCTGAAGAAGCCCCTGTGGGACCCACACAACAACGTATGGGTGTTGTGGTGTCCGGGGTCTGAGTCCTCTGTCCCATGGTAGGCTGGTGGGCAATCTGTTTGGGTTTTGTTGCGCCATGCGGTTGAAAGAAGAATCACCTGAAGAAATCACCCGGGGCCGGTCTGGCGTGCCTTGAGGGCCAGAGGGAGTGCGCCGTCTTGGGTACTCAAGAATTCATAATGTTATGAACTGGATCGATACCGAACAATCACCCGGGGCCACTCCGGCATGCCTTGAGTGCCAGAGAGATTGTGCCGTCTTGGGTACTAAAAAAGTTATAATGTTATGAACTGGAAAGATCAATACCGAAGAATCACCCGGGGCCGCTCCGCCGTGCCTTGAGGGCTAGAGAGAGTGCACCGTCTTGGGCACTAAAAAAGTCATAATGATAAGATCGATACCGAAGAATCACCCGGGGCCGCTCCACCATGCCTTGAGGACCAGAGAGAGTGCACCGTCTTGGGCACTAAAAAAGTCATAATGATATGAACTGGAAAGATCGATACCGAAGAATCACCTGGGGCCGCTCCGGCGTGCCTTGAGGGCCGGAGAGAGTGCGCCGTCTTGGGCACTCAAAAAGTCATAACAATGTTATGAACCGGAAGCATTGGTACGAAGAATCACCCGGGGCTGCTCCGGCATGCCTTGAGGGCCGGATTTTTCATTTTTCTGGGTGATCTATCTCTTTAAGCTGAACTCAAACAGAATGAAGGCAGCAGAGTTTTAGTTCCCATCATGCTTTGCGTCAAACTGAATAAGGAGTATAAATGTTGAAAATAAGTGTTTTTGCAAAATATTAATATAGTGAGATATGTGTTAGTGTTTAATCTTCTGTTATCTTCTGCTGACTAGAAACTAGGTGTCAAAGATTTTAACAGTGTTTATGCAATTAAAATATATAATTTAGACTAGTCAATATATCAATTAGTTTATCAGTAGTGTATTTATGTAGCGCAGAATCAATGTGCTGTAAACAATTGACCAATCAGAGCAGAGTAAGCAGGATAAAGGAGGAGTTTAGAAAGACCGAATCCTTGATCAATCCATTTCAGACACTGCAGATGATGCTGAAATATATATTATGAGAAAACAATTTTTGAATTTTTTTTGACCTTGGATGCATGTAAACCTATTGTAGAAACCCTTCAAGACAAAATTAGGAGCCTTTAAAATGCCATAATAGGGGCAAAAAAAAAAGTTATGTGAACTTGTGAACTGATTATTTTGAGCAGAAATCAAACTGAATGAGTTACAGCAGATTTCTAGTTCCTAGCATGCTTTGCTTCTGACTGTTAGAGAGTAAATGTTAAAATTAAGTGTTATTTTATGTATTTTTGTCATAGACTGTAAAAAAAAAAAATATGGACATAGTGTACGTGACATCACCCGAAGGTTTCTGAAAAGCATTTTTGAAACCTAAAGCCGGCCGTTGCCAGCTTGCCAGCGCTTCACTCCTGGATAACAGAAAATGGGCAAAGAGGCGGGACATGGGTGGAGCTGAGGTGACGTGTCGGCAGCAGACAAATGGCTAGTGGTGACATCAGCGGCAATCCACCTGTCACTCAAGTGACCGCGCCCTTAGTTATGCAGAACTTTAAGGCTTAAAATAATTGAAACGGATAAATTATAAAAAAAAATTCATCCCCCTCACAGTTGTCACGAAGAGCAAAATTAGCTATATAGACCAAAACCCCAATGTGTACCAGGATGTAAACATGTTTTTTCTGCTGTAAAGTTGGGCATTGTCAGAGCCTGTCTCTAGTGCCCAGACGATGAATTGCAGTTTAAGTCACTTCCGTATTGTCTTCAAGAGAAACGGGGGGAGGTTGCCGCTTGGTTTTTATTCAAGATTAAAGGGTTAGGTCAATCAAAAATGAAAATTCTGTCATTAATTACTCACCCTCATGTCGTTCCACACCTGTAAGACCTTCATTCATCTTCATTCAGTGAGGCCTCCATTGCCAGCAAGATAATTAACACTTTCAGATGACCAGAAAGCAACTAAAGATGTATTTAAAACAGTTCATGTGACTACAGTGGTTCAACCTTAATGTTATGAAGTGACAAGAATACATTTTGTGCACCAAAAACGTCTCAGGTTATGCATGTAACCATGGTTCCCTGAGAGGGGAACGAGACGCTGCATCGCCATGGCAACACTTTGGGGGGTCCGCCTCGGCGTAAGCGCTCCTGAAGACATGTACAACTAGTCCAGTCTTGATTGGTGCAACGTCATCCAGTGACGTATGCCGGCGGAACGCGGAAGCTATAAAAGAGCTGTCAAACACAGCTGTTTCAGCTATTGATCTGAAGCAAGCGTTTTGACAGGCATGTAGGAAGTATGGCAAGGGGACGCAGCGTCTCGTTCCCCTCTCAGGGAACCATGGTTACATGCGTAACCTGAGACGTTCCCTTTCGAGGGAACTCGCGCTGCGTCGCCATGGCAATGCTTTGGCGAACGAATACCTGCGTCGCCATACTGACAAAATGCCTGTCCTGATGTGAAGCAAAGTGGCACAAATCTAGGACATAAGCAATTGGAAACCGGGCGTGACCGGTAGATCCAATCTGTAAAATCTAATAAAGGTGTGTGCCCCGCATCACAACCCGATGCATCACAAATATCTTGGAGGGAGGCATCTGACAATAATGCACAGGATGAAGCTATACTTCGAGTAGAATGAGCCTTAAAAGGTAGAGGTGAAGGCAAGCCGCGCACCTCATATGCCTTTGATATGGCCTCTACAATCCACCGGCTAATAGTAGGTTTAGTAGCCGGGCAACCCTTCTTTGGGGGCCCGAAGCATACTAATAACTGATCTGATTTCCTCCAGTTAGAAGTCTTTCTAACATAACATTGGAGGGCTCTGACTGGACAGAGCAATTGAAGTCTCTCGCGTTCAGCCGACGGAGGAGGATGAAAGGCCTGGAGGACTGTGGACCTAGCCACATTGGTGGGTACCTTAGGTACATACCCTGGTCTAGGGTGCAGAATAGCTTTGACGCCACCAGGGGCAAACTCTAAGCATGATGGAGCCACAGAAAGAGCTTGTAAGTCCCCAACTCTTTTGAGAGACGTAATAGCTAACAAAAACGTCAGCTTTTGTATCCAAGGGCTCAAAGGGTGCCAAAGATAACCCTTCTAAAACAATAGTCAGGTCCCAGGAGGGAATTCTGACTTGAGCTGTAGGCCGCATGCTCAAAGCTCCACGAAGGAAACGGGTTATTAGATGGTGTCTCCCTAAGGATGTCCCATATAAAGGTGCATGAAAAGCGAATATAGCCGCCACATAAACCTTCAAGGTAGATGGTGTAAGACCAGCCGAAAAGCGGTCCTGGAGAAATTCCAGCACTGAAGCCACCGGGCAGTTAACTGGGTCAATTTGACTTCTCCTACACCATATAGAAAAACACTCTCCACTTGAGAGTGTATAGTTTCCTCGTGGAGGGAGCTCTAGAGTTAAGTATGGTCTCTACCATCTCAGCAGAGAGACCTTCATTTATGAGCTGGTCCCCTTCAGGGGTCAGACCCAGAATTTCCACATCTCCGGCCGGGGGTGAAATATTGAGCCCTCAGCCTGAGACAGGAGATCTCTCCTGAGCAGAATCTCGCACGGGAGACTGTCGAGGAGAGCTATTATGTACGAGAACCATACTCGGGCCGGCCAATATGGGGCTACCAACAGCAATTTGACTTATTCCAGGATCTCGCCACTTCGGTGTGGAGATCCTGGAAGAACGGCGAACCCCAACGTGGAGGTTGTTGTGCTGACTGGAGGAAGCGTTCATCGAGTTTACTTTTTCCACGCTCCTCCTGTCTCTCGGCCGGCCAATCGATTTAATTTCGCCACGGCTCGAGAAACAACCTCCACAAGCTCCTCATACTGAGGTGACTGGGCTGGCGAGTCACCCAAATCACTCATGTCACAATCAATACTAAGCACATCTACCTCCTCAGAAGCAGATGGACTCAGCATTAAAGGCTCGCACGGGACGGAAGAAGCCGCGCAGAGTGGGCTTCCGGATCCCGACGCTGAGCACTGGGCCCAGCGGTTAAGGCTTGAGAAAGGGCCACAGCCGTCTCAACCCCCACCGCAAGGTCCATCTGCGAACCCCACGACTGCAGGCGGCGGGCTGCCTCAGCAGCCGTGGGACCTGAGCCGCGAGGAACGCCAAACTGGCCACTTTCAGAAAATAAAGCCAGCCGGGAGCGGAGCGTTCTTAGAGGAAACGCTTCACATGCTGGGCAGTCAGCCTTCTCAAAGGCTGAACGTGCATGCTCCGCTCCCATGCAATACACACAAAACACGTGCATCCCCCTGCGTGATAAAACGCTGGCAGGGAGGAATGCACGGTCTAAAGTTTTGTGTATTGCTTTTACTCGCCATTTCTAATATATATAGTTTTCCTACGGGACAAACAACACCAAATAACACAGACAGAGACACAGAACGCTTGCTGAAGATCAGAAAGCTGAAACAGCTCTGTTTGACAGCTCTTTTATAGCTTCCGTGTTCCGCCGGCATACGTCACGGGATGACGTCGCACCAATCAAGATTGGACTAGTTGTACACATCTTCAGGAGCGCTTACGCTGAGGCGGACCCCCCAAAGCATTGCCATGGCGACGCAGCGCGAGTTCCCTCGAAAGGGAAACGACTTTATTCAACAATATCTAGTGATGGGCAATTTCAAAACACTGCTTCATGAAGCTCCAAAGTTTTACGAACCTTTTGTTTCGAATCAGTGGTTCAGAGTGTGTATCAAACTGCCAAAGTCACGCCCCCCAGTGGTGAACCATTGAAATTTCAAAACACTTATGACATAAGTCTTGTTTACTCAAATCACATGACTTTGGCAGTTTGATACAGGCTAGGCTAGTGTGTTTCAATCAATTCCTTTGTGAATCAATTTATCATGTATGTGAATTTGGGAGCAGGTAAACACTCTGGCATACTATATGTGGGGGCACTGATGACGTGGTGTCCAGCAACATCACTACTGGTATTGATATCTTTCTGACATTATTTTTTTTTTTATGTTATTTAAAGGGGACAAATTAAAGAATAGAGGTTTATTTACTTTAAACTACTATACAATACTGACTATTATGTATATTAGTCATAATACCTGATTTCATCATTACTTTTTATTTACTGGAAATGTATTAATATTTCGAGTGAATGCAGTCACTGATAATACATATTGTAACAAAATACAAAAACAATATTACAACAATAAACAATTAGATAATTGTTAAATTGTAAAAACATGAAATAATTTAAAATGCTTATACATTAATGTTTTGTACATTAAAATGACATGATAAGAAATACCACTTTGCAATATCAAGCAGCATAATGAGCTGTTTTTATACAGCTAAAAATAACTTGAAGCGAGTGACACCGGAAGCCTTGAACATTCAAGTTATATAAATGTTGCATTAACTCTTGTGTTAAAAAGTGAGGTGGACAAGTGTCACTTTTTACAAACTGTACTGATTCAGTGACAGTGTGCAAGCTATTATGTTTAACACATTTCTGTATTTTCAGCAAAGCAGAATTATGAGTATTTCTATGCTGGTGTAACCACTGCCTTGAGCATGAGGGACCAGGATCACAATTTAAGTAATTATGTACAAAAATATTTAGGTAATTGTGCTCTTATTGCCACTAACACTTACATAAGTACATGCACAGTATATATACACACTATACACACTATATATACAGTATATACCATTATATTCAACATTTCCTTTTATTACATAGAAATAAGTGAGTTGACGTAAAAAAAGAAAAAAATTCACCCACTCATATTGTTATACAATACTGGCATGATTGAAAACAACATCCATGTCTTCACAGTCAGGTTTAAAAAAAAAAAAAAAAAAAAAAAAAAAAATGAAGAAAAGGCATTAAAGTACACCTGAAATAACGTGGAAAAGAAGAGGAAATTTTTTGTCCTACATTCAATGACTTATTGCACATTCATCAGAGAGGAGTCTTTATTAAACACTTTAAATGTGAAAATTAATTTTAAGCTTTTCTGAAACCAGGGATAGAATAAGGCATAAATGATGGGATTAATGGTGGAGTTCAGGAAGAAAGATATTACAGTAAGATCTCTGAAATAAAACACGTCAGCATTACTATATGAAACCACTAAAGAACAAATATAATATGGCAGTAAACACAAAAGAAACACAAAGACCAGAATTCCCAGCAGCATCGCAGCTTTTCGCTCTGATTTGTCACTGACTCTGTTTTTAGAGGTGCTGTTGTGAACCTGAAGGGCTCTTATAGCAGTCGCATGTTTCTTAGCAATGACAAAAACATGAGTGTATAATATTATGATGAGTGTACATGGCATAAGAAACACAACCAGGAGATCAATGAAGGATGAAACCTCATCTATATTATAAACACATTCTCCTGGACATGTGACATCAGTGAAGTTTCCATTAATGAAGAGAAGAGTGAAGTTATAAAGGAGTGAAAACAGCCAGTTAAATAAAGTTGCAAAACAGATCACAGTGGGTGAGATTTTCTCTGAATAAATAAAAGGATAACTTAAAGCCAAAAACCGATCAACTGCTATTAGTGTCACAGTGTGAACAGACACGCTTGTTGCTTGAAAATTCACAAATTTTAAAAATGAGCACATCATTGGTCCAAAAATCCAACAAGACTCAATGACCCAAGGCAAATGAAGTGGCATCACAAAAACTCCGACCAGCAGATCAGACACAGCCAAAGAGAGGATGAGGATGTTAGCAGGTGTGTGGAGCTGCTTGAAGTGACTAACAGAGATGATGACCAGCAGGTTTCCACACACGGTCAGAAGAGCCACAGCTGCTGCTGCCACATACAGAATCACATAGACAGATAAAGAAACAGATCTCTCTGGACAGAAATATTCCTGACAGCCATCAGTTTGGTTCACTGCTGTGAGATTCATAATGAAGTACTTGGAAGAAACATCCAAACATAGTGTCAAATAAAGTTCAATGTATACATAACCACAGATCTCTGAAGATGCTATTTGTCTCTCCAACAGCTCTGAACTGCTCCTCACTGAAACACAGTCACTCCCGGAGGCTCAACAATAAAGATGTGCTACAATCTATGCTGCCTTTTTATACACTTGACATGTTGACTCTTTCCAAGACCGGCAGCATCAAGGGAGAAGAACATACAGCTGGGAGATCAACTGATTAGTGTCACATAAAATTCATACAAAACATAGGCTAAGTGGGCTTATATGAAATGTTTAAAATCAAAAACTATAAAACAGTGAAAAAAAAAGAAAAAAAAAATTAATCCAAATATTATAAGCAAATAGTTCAGACTTATTATTTCCCAACTAAAATTAGACGCATATAAATTTCCTTTACTGTTTTATTTCTTTACTCTTTAAAAAAAATTAGTCCTCCCAATGTTCAAGACTACTTTTTGAGTAACAATAAAAATGACATGACAAAAACGCAGCCTGTACAGGTGCATACACAGCCAACAAATTAGAGGTTCCAAATATGATGATGTTTTATTAACAAAGTTTGGGAGGAACAGGTGCAGATAATTAACCAAATCAGCTCAGGTGGAGAGCATTCAGTTAATTAATGCAAACCAATGACAAGAGGCATAAATACAGCAGACTTACCTCTGTTCGTCTGACAGTTCATCAGCATTTTGGTTCGCCCGTTTTGCTACTGTGTCTCAGCTTCAGCTTTTCCCATCTGTCGATGAGCCTGATTTCTCTCTGGATCCTGTGCCGCAAACTGCCGGCTCCAGGACCACTCCTTCTCCGCCCGACACCGCACCCGAGCCCCAGACTTCTTTGCGTGGCCACCGGCCTGCTCGATCAGCCTCATGCTCACCAAGACGCCGAGGCCTACCCTCGCCACCATGGCGAGAATTCCAGCTCCCTCTCCGGCATCCTCTTATTCTTCGGCCGTGCCAACGATTCCGCCTATTGGGAAGTGGACAGTTTTGAGTTTGAGGCAAGCACTGATTAATTCTGACGTTCAGCCTTCGCGCAGGATGAACAAAGTGGATTTATACAAACTATACATTACTTTGCAATCAGCCAACCTTTCACCTAAGTCCACCCCAGCCTCCAAGGCATCCAACAGGCAAACCAAATCCCACGAAGCCTCGAAATCACCTCTCCCAACACCACCACCTTCCTCCCACACAAGATCCGGCACTCTGCATGTGTCGGGCCGCAGCGCCGGGCCTTCGGGAAGACTGGGCCGCGCCACAGATTCCGCCATGAGGCATCATGCACCTCCTGCTTCGACTCAGCCTTTCAATACGGCTCTTCCTGCTGCAGCACTGTATGCAACTGGTCCCGCCAGCTCCCTCAGCCTCTCAGTTTTTTCCTCCTGCTGTTTCTAACCCCTTTCCTTTGCAGTGGCCTTCAGCTCCCATAGCAGATGCTAGTGTGAGGCTGCCTCCGCTAGCGGCTCAAGCATTCCATGATCTTTCTCCGTCTGCCGCAAACCCCCTCCCCTTTCCAGTGGCCTGCAGCTCCAGCAACACAAGCAAGCATGAGGCTGCCTCTGCTTGCAACGCAGGCTTACACATCTCAGTCCTTTCCTCAATTTCCCTCCTTCACTTCTCTCAATTTTCCTCCACAAGCCCCACAGGCCGACTCAATCGTGAAGCTGCCTCCGCCGACACTCGTGGCCCCGGCTTCTCTCCCTTACAATCTTCTCCTACAGTCAAAAACCTCAGTATTCTCTGTTCACAGCAACTCCAATGCCCGTCCCATCAAACGCAGTCACCTCGGAACCACCTCCAGTGGCTCACAACATCCGAGCACAGATCCTGACAGGTGCGGATGTAGATCTTGCAAACCTTCTCTCACAGCTTCCAGTAGGGGACTCTAACCACCAGATAGACTGCGGGGATTTTTCTGTCACGTTAAAAAATCAAAACATACATCCATCACGTTTACTTTCTTTTTCTGAATTCACCATTGTGTTCAGCCATTTCACAGAAATAATTTGTTCAGCCTTCCCCCATAGGCAGCGCGAACTGAACGATTGCCTAACTCTCATGGCTGAGCTCGCGTTGTCCTATGGGGGAGGGCATTTCTACACTTACCACAAGCTTTCCTCTGCTAAGTGCACTGTCAGGGTTGCCCAGTGGAACCAGTGCCCTTACTGGGGTGCACTTGACCCTGACTTGCACAGCAGAGTATTCCTAGGCTGCAGGAATATTCATGCAATGTTTGCAGGTCAGTAGCACATTCTACTGTCGCATGCTGACAAATCAACCTTCCATTCTCCACTGCCCGGACACAGCCTTCGTTAAATCCACCAGCTACGTTCCAAGACCAGCAACTACCAATCCATACAACTCTGACTTCAGACGCAGAGCATCTTCCTCTGCAGATAACAGAAAACCCTGCAATAACTTAAATATCGCCATGTGCACCAGACAACGTTGTCGGTATTTGCACATCTGCAACTTCTGTGGCAGTGCTCATGCCCGTCCTGTATGCCCTATATTTAAAGCTGCTAATAAAAAAACAAAAAATTACTTATCGACTCCTGTGAATAATTCTCATCTTTCTATTGAAATAGCTCACCACCTGGACAACGAATTCACTGATTATCTGCTGTCTGGTCTCATTGCCCAGGAAAAAACAATGGGTCCCACCACATCCATCGAATTCCTTGGAATTAACTTGGATTCCGTAAAATACCAGACTTCCCTGCCCAAGGAAAAAAATGATAGGATAATCCTTGTCTCTTCTACCCTCCTAGACAGTTCAAATTGTTCAAAATGCAAACTCCTGTTCCTGCTCAGCCACTTAAAATTCGCCATGCACATCATTCCACAAGGCCGCCCTTTCATCGCGCTTCTCCTCTCACTCGCCCTCTTTGGTTCACGTGCTAGAGGACTTAATTTCCATAACTCAGGCGTGCCGCGATGAACTTAGGTTATGGATAACATTCCTTAAACAGTGGAATGGCCTATCTTTTTCTATAATAATCTCGTCTCTTCCCCCATGGATATCCATCTGTTCACAGATGCAGCCCCCTCAGTAGGCTTCGGGGGTTTTTACCAAGGATGCTGGTTTGCGTCTCCATGGCCCCCCCAATTTCAGGACATATCACAGTCCTCAGCGCTATTCGAGTTCTACCCTCTTGAAGTAGCAACCTTCTTGTGGGGGAAGAATGGACTGCTAGCAGTATTTAGTGCTTTGCGACAACGAAGCAAGAGTCCAGTGCATTAATAAAGGCCATTCCAATTCACTCGCTCTGATGCCATTTTTAAGACGTCTAATCTGGATCTCAGCATTCAACCAATTTATCATAATTGCCAAACATGTCCCCAGGTCAGAAAACAAAATTGCTGACTCTCTGTCTCGCTTTCTGTTCCAGAAATTCAGGGCGCTGGCTCCAGAGGCGGACCAATTCCCAACTCCAGTACCTCACTTTTCAGAACTTATATTCCCGTAACTCACCCGGTTGAAACCCCTCCTCGATGCGTCGCTCGACACAATCTTCCAAGCAGTTTCCCCCAGGAAACTCCAATTCTATCTGACAGCATGGAAATGTTTTAAAGCATTCCACTTTTCACATAACACACCGTTCCCTGATTTCTCTCTCCTTTCAATCACCTCTTTCATTTCCTATCTCAACAGTGTCAAAGGCCTCCAAGTCGGGTCCATCAAAGGCTACCTGAGCGGCATCCAATTTTTTTCACAAATTGATGTACGGCACTCCCTCCACTGAGATAAATAATTCACAAACCCCCCTCCTAATCAAAGGGATTCAACAATCCCAGCCTATAATGCTAGACATTCTCACAAAATGCATTCATACCCTCTGCTCAGGCTACCGGCCTCTCAATACTGCCTGCACGCTCGACACTGTTTATTCTAGCCTTTTTTGATTTTCTTAGATGCTCGGAACTTGCTATCACTTCCCAATTCGATCCGAAAATCCACCACACCATCTTAAGGCCAGAACACACCAAGCCAACGCCGACGAACTAGTGGCGACGAAAGCAGACTGTGGGGTTGGCTCACGTCAGCAGCATCTGTGTCCAAAATTGTCCTGACACACCAAACCAACACTAAACAGCCGACGGCCAAGTAGCACATCAGTTCTGCACCTGCGTGAGATGAAATGCCTTTCCAAATCAGCAGGTGGCAGTAGCTGAACAGCCAATCAGAATGATTAGATGGCCAGACAGACCGATGAGCTCCGACGCCGATTCAACATTTCGAATCGGCCGAAAAAAAGCAGACGGGGACCAACTTCAGCCGATGGTGCAGAAACACACTGAGAAAACTTAGTCAGCCGACGAAGAAAAACTGCCCGACGGCCGACTATCGGCTTGGTGTGTTCCTGCCTTCAGACGGATCAGTTCTCCATAACGATACATACATATCAATAATGATACATATCTCATACTTGATTAAACAAAGCAAGACAGACCAAGCTAAAAAAGGACACTTCATTTATATTTTCAACCTTTCTTCACCAATCCAACCATACCAGTCCATTTTTGTGTACCTCCAATTAAGAAGCTCTCAGGCTAAATCCCCTTACGAACCCTCTCCACAGATGACTCCAACAAACCCGTTACATGCTTTTGGTTTCAAAAGCACCTCAGATCCATTCTTCAACAGTCAGGCATCCCAGCAAAAAAATACTCCAGTCACTCTTTCCACTTTGTGGAGCAGCAACCTTGGCAGCCCAATAAGGCCTTTCCCAGCAGCAGATCCAAGCTCTCGGAAGATGGTCCTTAGATGCTTTCCAAAGCTACATTAGAACCAGTTGATTCCACAAAAATCTTGATCTCCCGTTGGATGCAGCAAGAGCCCACCCAGTCATGCATAGGTTTTCTCTTTCTCCTTCCAGCGAGTATTTATCTCACAGCAGACACCGCAAGAGCTCTCCCGGTAGAGCTTCCATGTTTTCTCTTTTCTCCATCTGGCGAGGCTTACCCGTTCAATGCAGTGATGCATAGGTTTTCTCTGTCTCCGTCCAGCAAGTGTTGATCTCACAGCTCACAGTCACTGAACGTGTATGGGTTGATGATGTACAAGTTTTCATGCGTGCATCCATTTTTAATGCATCTTCACTGTCATATAGTCTGACATACATGATAGCTGAGATACCACAGTGTGACATGAGGATCATGTTCGTACAGCCTGACAAGCAACAATTGTAAAGGACTATAAATCACACAGTATGCTCCCGGGTTAATGTGAATAAGTTAAGGATCAAGAGCCCAAATAAAACAAACACCGATCCCCATAATGGTGACTTCAACCTTTATTATTTTCAATAAAACATCACCATCTAAACCTCTGATAATTCTCAATAATAACTTTTGTATGTAAGAAATAGTCAAACTGGATTGTAAAAAGTGAAGATGCTGAGATCTCGAGAGATCTGATAGTGTTTAACTCCCTCGGGTCGGCAGTGACGCTGGCGAGACCACCACAGTTTTTTTCTAACCAGTGTGAAAGAGACTCAAAATACTCTGTCAATGTTGCACATACAATTAAGAGCTATACACCATTTTAATCTGTGGAATATCTTCTTTTTTGTGTGTACACTCAGAGTAAAAACAAAATGTTGTGCTTTTTGCAAAATAATGGAAACTAACATGATGTGTGATCTCTCGTCTCCCTCTGAATGAAGTCCAATCTGATAGTTCTCAGAAAATGAACTGTAACTTAGTGAATACTAATCACAAAAAATTAGACTTCTGTCTAAAAAATGTTGAAATGTCAGGTTTTAAATTGTGTAAGTTAAATCGAAAACAAAAATTCTGTGTTTATGTAATCTGTATGAAAAGAGAGCCATGTCAGAAGTCCATGATTCAGCTCATTATCCGCTAATGCGGCCACGCCCACGGAGCCAGCGCTATTCAGATGCAAATACTGAGGCAATGCATGCATTCATCGTCTCAATCGTGTATTTATTGTCTTGAAAAGTGTTTATCTGGATGCTAAAGCCATGGTTAGCGACCTCTAGAAGACATGCCGGTAGTTCCTGGTTCCTGTTCTTCTTTAGATGAATTTGTGGACTAAAGGTGCACAGAGCGCCCTCCGGCTGCAAGTATGAATTGAAAACACAGTATCCAGCGCTCATAGTAATGACAATAAATATTGAATAAATATTACTCCTCTGTATAGAAAATTGACATAAACATATGAGAATCCATCAATATTTCTCCAAATGTACATGCTTTTAAGCTAAAAGCCTATATGAAATGCCATAGAGGTAACATAACTGTTCAGACACTTTGCATCACAGAAATGCATTATATTTTTAAGAATATAATAGAATACCATTATTTTAAATTGTAATAATATTTCACAGTATTGCTTTTTTTTCTGTATGTTTGATTTACACCATGATGAGCTTTGAGACATGATCAACAGAGGGTTTTTTCACAGCCTACCTGTCTGAAAGAGCTCATTATTTATGCAGCTCATTAGAGCTCTTTATGCGATTCTTTTGTCTTCTCAGGTGAGAATCACCCATTATTCATGATGATTCATGCCTCCACGCATACTGTGTTTCTTGACCAAAGATGTTTTAGAAAATTTAAATCTCTCTATTGTTTTATATGAACAAACAGGCAGCATAATTTTTACCTCATTTTGAAGCAAAAACTCTAGTCTACAACCTCCAATACCCAAAAGTCTTCTGAACACAGAATTAATATATATTTTTTGGCTTTATTTCAGTGACTTAAGTTTTTGGTTTTTTCAATAACCACGCATAAACGTTATTCCTTCAAAAATACAAACATGTGCATACATGTTCCTCACATATTATTGTAGCCTAGTTTGTGCTGAATACAGTGTAATGACACTTTTCCATTAATATGTTTATGAACAACTGAAAAAAGCACAAATGTCAGGGCATGTCAAAACTTCTCCAGGGCCCCAAAAATCCTCAGACCCCTAAGGGTTAATGTTCTGTTGGGATTAAAAGGGTTTCTGTATTGTCTGAATTTTGTGGGTCACCACTGTGCTGAAGAGTAAAGTCTAAATAAATAAATAAATAAATAATGTTATGCTGCTTGTTGCTTTATATCAAAAGCAGTAACTGTGTAATCACTAATGCACTAATGACATTAGCTCATGCATATTGCTATTGCTAGCTTTGGTTAACATTTTACAGTGACAATATTTAATCATGATAATTAAGGAAATATCTGTAAAAATTGTTTTTCTGTAAAACGTATAATGAAAATTTCTGTTAACATTTGTGCATTTTATTAAAATTAGGATATTTTACATTAATTGATATGGTTTTTGTTTGGCAACCATAGCAGCCAGTCATATGTTTAATATCATTTGTTTGATGTTTAATATGACAAAATAATTTAGAATTTTATATATATATATTATATATATATATATATATATATATATATATATAATATATATATATATATATATATGAATAAATAATATGAAAACTGATAAAAAAGAGAAGAAACATTCTGTCTTACATTCAATCTCTTACAGCACATTCATCAGGGAGGAGTCTTTATTAAACACTTTAAATGTGAAAATTAATTTTAAGCTTTTCTGAAACCAGGGATAGAATAAGGCATAAATGATGGGATTAATGGTGGAGTTCAGGAAAAATAATATTACAGCAACATCTCTGACTAAAAACACATCAGCATTACTATATGAAACCACTAAAGAACAAATATAATATGGCAGTAAACACAGACGAGAATCCCCAGCAGAATCGCAGCTTTCGCTCTGATTTGTCACTGACTCTGTTTTTAGAGGTGCTGTTGTGAACCTGAAGGGCTCTTATAGCAGTTGCATGTTTCTTAGCAATGACAAAAACATGAGTGTATAATATTATGATGAGTGTACATGGCACAAGAAACACAACCAGGAGATCAATGAGGGATGAAACCTCATCTACAATAAAAACACATTCTCCTGGACATGTGACATCAGTGAAGTTTCCATTAATGTACAGAAGAGTGAAGTTATAAAGGAGAGAAAACAGCCAGTTAAATAAACTTGCTATGCAGATCACAGTGGGTGAGATTTTCTCTGAGTAAAAAAAAGGATAACTTAAAGCCAAAAAACGATCAACTGCGATTAGAGTCACAGTGTGAACAGACACACTTGTTGCTTGAAAATTCACAAATTTTAAAACTGAGCACATTGCTGTTCCAGAAATCCAACAAGACTCGATGAGCCAAGATAGATGAAGTGGCATCACAAAAACTCCGACCAGCAGATCAGACACAGCCAAAGAGAGGATGAGGACGTTAGCAGGTGTGTGGAGCTGCTTGAAGTGAATAACAGAGATGATGACCAGCAGGTTTCCACACACGGTCAGAAGAGCCACAGCTGCTGCTGCCACATACAGAATCACATAGACAGATAAAGAAACAGATCTCTCTGGACAGAAATATTCCTGACAGCCATCAGATAGGTTAATTGCTGTGAGATTCATTCTGAAGTAACGTGTAAACAGAGTATTGCTCCCTGTTACTTCCTTCATATAAAAAATAAATATAATAAAGATCTCTGAAGATGAAACTCAAGTCACTTCTGGGGGCTTCACAATACCAGATAAAGATGGGCTACAACTAACACTGCCTTTTATAAACTTAACATGTTGACTCTTTCCGAGACCGGCAGCATCAAGGGAGGAGAATATACAACTGGGAAAACAACTGATTCTGTTCATCCAGAAGAAAAGAGCTGAAGAGTATCATATAGAAATAAACATGTGCTTATAAAGCATATTAAGTGTTCTTTTATTTTGCTTGCAAAGAAATCTCTGTCTGAACACAGCTAGTTTTCAATGGCCTTCATTAGAGAAAGATGATCTTTACCCCCAGAATGCTGAATTACAGCATCTACCAGCAGGGCTGACTGAGTCACACTAAACAACCAAACCTTCACCTTGAGCTGAACTGGAGGTGGACAAAATAAGAAAAACACAGGACAGCAATTGAACATATTAAGTTTTAAGATGTTCATATTTACTTTTAAAATCATTTTATGAAATCAAATTGTATTTAAATACACATTGAACCTGTATACACACTGAAAATGTATTTATTCTTTAGCCTAAGCTAAACAAGAAAAAATCTGCTTCATGGTTCAATGGCCAGTCCAGCCCTGCTGCAAGCTGCTGCAAAATGTGAGGATGTGAGGATTTGTAAGATAGATAGAAACTAGATTGAGGCGTCCCACACTCCACAACAAACATTATGAAAATAACCATAAAAATACAATACAATAACCTTATTGAAGTATTCATTATTTCTTTGTAACAATTTAAAAATTACAATAAATGCAGTCTGTATTGACGTATGCACAGCCAGCAAATGAGAGGTTTGAAATGCGATCACATGTATCCTATTCTGGGTCTATATAAAATGTGTTTATTATGTTTTAAAGCCCTTCTATCATGGGCATGGTTTGAACCTGTTTTATTCAAATCTTTGGCAAGTGCTCCCTCATTTAGAATATAGGCCTATTGAATCATCAACATTAACAATATAAGAACAAATATATGCGGCTACTTGCCTGTTGTGAATCCGGCAGAAACTTTTTCTGCACACAAATACGCAAATCAGAGAAAGTATTACAGAATGTGACCCATTATTTTTTACCCTCATATTCCCTTTGGCTTAATTTGATTCACAAATTGTGACTCGAGTTGACTCTTTTAATTAAACAAGTTGTCAGTTTGAATGATTCGAACAAGTTATTCTAAGAAATATTAGAAGCTCTGAATCCACCAGAGCTTTTAGTTTGCGACCAAGTAATTGAAATTTTTATTATGTAAGTCCTGGTTTGGTATACTTATAATCCAAAAAGAAAAAAGTTCACATAGCCTATACACTTTTGCCATTTTGTGCTATATCTCAGTCACATTCATCACGGAGGAGTCTTTATTAAACACTTTAAATGTGAAAATTAATTTTAAGCTTTTCTGAAACCAGGGATAGAATAAGGCATAAATGATGGGATTAACAGTGGAGTTTAGGAAAAAACATATTACAGCAACATCTCTGACAAAAAACATGTCAGCATTACTATATGAAACCACTAAAGAACAAATATAATATGGCAGTAAACACAGAAGAAACACAAAGACCAGAATTCCCAGCAGAATCGCAGCTTTTCGCTCTGATTTGTCACTGACTCTGTTCTTAGAGGTGCTGTTGTGAACCTGAAGGGCTCTTATAGCAGTCACATGATAGCAATGACAAAAACACGAGTGTATAATATTATGATGAGTGTACATGGCATAAGAAACACAACCAGGAGATCAATGAGGGATGAAACCTCGTCAACAAAATAAACACATTCTCCTGGACATGTGACATCAGTGAAGTTTCCATTAATGAAGAGAAGAGTGAAGTTATAAAGGAGTGAAATCAGCCAGTTAAATAAAGTTGCAATGCAGATCACAGTGGGTGAGATTTTCTCTGAGTAAAAAAAAGGATAACTTAAAGCCAAAAAACCGATCAACTGCGATTAGAGTCACAGTGTGAACAGACACACTTGTTGCTTGAAAATTTGCAAATTTTAAAAATGAACACATCACTGTTCCAGAAGTCCAACAAGACTCGATGAGCCAAGACAAATAAAGTGGCATCACAAAAACTCCGACCAGCAGATCAGACACAGCCAAAGAGAGGATGAGGATGTTAGCAGGTGTGTGGAGCTGCTTGAAGTGACTAACAGAGATGATGACCAGCAGGTTTCCACACACGGTCAGAAGAGCCACAGCTGCTGCTGCCACATACAGAATCACATAGACAGATAAAGAAACAGATCTCTCTGGACAGAAAAATTCCTGACAGCCATCAGTTTGGTTCACTGCTGTGAGATTCATAATGAAGTACTTGGAAAAAACACCCAAACATAGTGTTGTTCCCTTCAAATAAAGCTCTCCAACAGCTCTGAACTGCTCCTCACTGAAACACAGTCACTCCTGGAGGCTTAACAATAAAGACGTGCTACAATCTATGCTGCCTTTTTATATATAAACTTTATTACAGGCTCTAGACCCAACAACAAGACCAACAACATAACAGAAGGAATAGATACATACACACATAAAAAACATATATTGATTCATGAGAGTCTTAACAGGCACCCATACCAATGTTTCCACAAATATGATTGATATCTAACCAAGCTGCACCTAGGGCTTGTGAGCATCATTATAATACAGTTTTTAGACTCATCAAGTCGAGACATGAACTTAAACATTAGGTTCCTCAAGAGTGTAAAGTGCTTAGCCCTGAGTCACAAAAAGCTTACTTGCACTCCTACTCCTGGGCTTTTTTAGCAGTATCCTCAGACAGTCATTATGCTACCTGAAGTTTGCGCATGGTCTCCTTTTTGTAGTTGACCCACAATGGGGCTGCATACATAGGGGTGCAGTATGCACGAAACAATCTCACTTTCACATCATCAGAGCAGTGATGGAATTTCCGGACTAACATGTTTGCTTGAACATACACATTCGTCTCTGCCTATACATATCTGCATCATCTTCCAACCTGTCAGTGATAATATGCCCAAGATATTTTGTACAGTGAGATACACAGAGGGATTGCCCTGACAGGTAAAACATTGGAAAATGCAGCTTCTGATCCTCCTTGGTCCTACATATCAATACAACACTCTTTTTGCATTGTACTTTACATAACCGAGCTGCTGGAACCCAAAGCTGGGGGACATAATAGCCAAATCATCTGCATACATAAGATGGTTTAACAGAGTTTATCAGACAACCTGTCTTACACTTCCCCAACTGTTTCGACAGGCTGTCCATGTATAGGTTGAACAGGGCTGGAGACAAAAGTCCCCCCTGCCGTACTCCATTGCCTACACTGAAAGGTGAGGATACTGTTTCCCCATTTAACTTGCATATGTTGTTTGGCATACCAATAAACCAGGATACGTATGATGCATCCAGGCACACCCCTAAGCTTAAGTTTGGTAAAAAGCTTATGGTGATTTACCCTGTCAAATGCCTTGGAGGCATCAAAACCCTAGAAATATTGTAGAACCCTGCCTTCTGTAGGATTCAACAGCTTCTTTCAGGGCATAGATACATAGATCTGTACTGTGCTTGGCCTTAAAACCAAATTGATTTTCTGTAGTGTAAATGAACTCACTCAGTCTATCTAGCAGCAACTTTTCTAACACCTTAGAAAAAATGCTAGCTAAAGCGATGGGTCTATAGTTGTCCAAACTCCCTATTTTACCTGCCTTATCCTTAATGACTGGCACTAATGTGACTGTCAACATGGTATCTGGCAGTGTGCCATGTGTCATCAGCCCTGTGAGGCAGATGGACAATAGAACTGCTACCCTGGGGCTGGCTAACTTAAGGTGCTCCGCAGTGATGTTATCCTTGCCACTAGCTTTGTTATCAGCTAGTTGCTCTATAACATAATAAACCTCACTGGGAGTAAAATGAATCACTTCCTCCTTTAACTTGCCCACACAATAAGGTTCACTTTTAATACAATTAAATAAAGCTGCATAATGCAGCCTCCACTGCTCTGCAATATTGTCTCCACCAGGCACCCCTTCAATGTGGCATGGCAGTACTGCTTTGGCCCTATTTGTAGCTTTTACCTCTTTCCAGAACTCAGTGACATTGTTACCAAGCAAGTTTTCAGCCATAGAATGAGCTCTTAAGGCTTGCTCATGCTTCTCAACAAAACGCACTGCATATTTGTATCTAGCATTTGTAAGTTTCTTATGCTCTAATTCTGGCCCCTGTCTGGGTCTACCAGCTATAACCCAGGCTCTATGAGCTGTCTTAGCGGCTTCTTGATGGGCAGCTACATACTTTCTCCAACCAGGCTTGGTATTCTTAACCTTTCTAGGGTGAGTGTATAGAGGTCTACTGGCCTCATATATAACACTCACTATACTATTGTACATTTCACATAGGTCATTACAGTGAGTGTCATCATCACAGTTAATATTTGAACATAAAATAGCATCCATGGGTAGCTGTACTTCCCTTAAGAGAACATCTGTCCTCCCACAATAAAACATGACATCCTCTTTAGATTGTTTTACCCAATTCACTTTGATCCCATTGGCGCCATCTTCTGTCAAACTGCTGCAATCAGGTAGGTTATCAACATTTATCGTCATAGAGATAGGTAAGTGATCAGTGGTAGTCAACCCATACATAATTTCAACTGTTTCCAAACTATCATGAGCATCAGATGTACAGATTACATGATCCAGCCAGGATGTTGTGTGCCATGCTTCACTGATGTAAGTATAACTATCTACAGGCAAAAATTTCATGCTGGAAAGAACCAGTTTACTGTCATGACAGAACTGCATCAAGTGCTGACCAAAGAGAGATTTATCATCAGAGATGTCTGCATTTAAATCACCCATCACAAATATTTTGCATATGTACATTCCTTAATATAAATTTAAAAATGCCAATCTATTCATATATTCATCTTCATTTTTATAACAATCATATGGGGTATACACATTTAAAATGATAAAAACATTCATATCATACATAACTTTAATTGCAATACACCAGTCCACCTCTAATCTAATAATACTGATCATTGGGTCATATTTCTTACGCCACAGAATGGCCACACCTCCAGGTATTCTACCACGTACCATTCTAGTGCTTAAATCAGTTGTGGACTCTCCTGCTCCATGGAAATCATTGTGGAGAGAATTAAGTTTATCAAGGTCCTGTTTGGCTAAAAATGTCTCTTGCAGGCAGAGAATATCTGTGGTCTCCAGTAGCTGGTCAACAATAACACGATGCGCTCTGTCCCCAGCAGTCTGTCCTAGGCGCAAGCCCCGTGAGTTGTATGACACCACTCTGACCACCATCACTGTGGCTAGCACTAGGCATCATGTACCCCAGCCCCCATCAAAGGCACATTCATCACAGCCATTAGCCCCCCTGTAGACTTGGGTTTGCGTGCTTCATAAAATCGCCGCACAAAAATTCCTTCAGGCCACAGCTCTGGATTATACATTTCACCCACTTCTTCGCATTCTGCAGTTATTTTAAATGAACTGAACCGGCTTTGCACAGTTTCTATCTTTTGACAAGTTACATCACGCCCAAGTTTATCTTTCATGTAACTAGACAGAGTCTCAGAGTCTAAATCAGGTGAGAATTTTGTTGCAAATACACTCACCAGCTTAGACTTAATGACTTGGATGTCTCCAGCAGTACCAGTCCCAACAATGCCACCAGTTTTCTTACCTTTGGGAGGATGCAGGCGAGGTTTGGCCTTAACTGAAGCATTAACGGGGACCTGTTTCCAACGGCTGTTGCTCCTCTTGTCCTGGACCAAGTTCCAGGGTGGGGTAGCAGCCACGTCACTCCACTTGACATGTGGGTCTCCCTTTGCAGCGCTGATTGACCCGTCCAAGCCCAAGGCAGAACTCTCCACCTTCTGGCCAGATTTGGTCTAGGCTGCTCAATAGCACCCAGACGTTGATTTATGTCTGCGGTAATAATCCAAAGATCGTTACAGGTGTTTGTCTGCAAAGACACAGCCTGTTTCATGGTAGTGATATCTGCACCTAGTTGTTCAATCTTCCCAAGCAAACAGGAAACATCGAGGCTGTTAAAAGTCACAGGTGGTAGTTCATCAAGATAATGAGAAACAAACCGAGGAACATTTTCACCAGCTTCATTAAGAAGCCTAAGGCAATTCCTAACATTCTTTGAATCTTTTTGCGGCCCAGTATGAGCCACAAGCTTGCGAGTAGTACCTGGGCACAGTTCAAATAGCAGTTTGGTGGAGTTTGTAATCCATTCTGATCCAAAATGGTCCACAGCCATCAAAACAATCTCGTCCTGTTTCACGGTTTTGTTCTTAATAGAAAGAAAGTTTAAAAACTCATCTTCCACAATCATTTTCCTTGTATCTGTGCGGTAGATTTCAGGTTTCGTACGAATTCTACTTCTGCCTGCAGCACCGGCACATGCAGCGGCGGCCATTTTGATTGCTAAAGAAACTGATGCATTGAACGGATGCATTATACACTTGACATGTTGACTCTTTCCAAGACCGGCAGCATCAAGGGAGAAGAACATACAGCTGGGAGATCAACTGATTAGTGTCACATAAAATTCATACAAAACATAGGCTGAGTGGGCTTGTATGAAATGTATAAAATGAAAACAGTGAAAAAAATTAAATGCAAATATTATCAGCAAATAGTTCAAACTGATTATTCCCAACTAGAATTAGAGGTATAGAATTTCCTTCACTGTTTTATTTCTTTACGCTTTATAAAAAATTGGTCCCCCAATGTTCAAGACTACGACCTTGTTTTTGAGTAACAATAAAAATGACGCAGCCTGTACAGGTGCATACACAGCCAACAAATTAGAGGTTCCAAATATGATTACGTGGTTTTGGGAATGGCGCACTTTTGCATTACTTGAAGAACGTTCAGCGACAAACTATGTGAAATTAATAACGAGCATAATAATATTAAATAATTTAACCAGAGTTTTGATCCTGGGTAGTATGTGAATCAGGCCACTACATGATGACTACCATCACCAATTAGTAACCATAGTCGTCAGATTACATTTTCTATAGCATTTTTGCCATAACAAATGTGCTTTAGAAACACACAGTTAAAGCAGCCAGAGAAATACTAAAGGCAGGTGCACACTGTGCGATTTTGGCCACGATTTGGTCGTCTGAGACAAATTTTGAGAATCTTAAAAGATTCCTATAATCCTAGGCTAAAATCTGTAGTCTTTAATGAAATCCCACAGCTGAGATCCCACAGTGTGACATGAGGGTCATGTTTGTACAGCCTGACAAGCAACAATCGTAAAGGACTATTGTAAATCGCAGTGTGCACCCGGCTTAATGTGAATAAGTTAAGGATCAAGAGCCCAAATAAAACAAACACCAATCCCCATAATGATGACTTCAACCATTATTATTTTCAATAAAACATCACCATCTAAACCTCTGATAATTCTCAATAATAACTTTTGTATGTAAGAAATAGTCAAACTGGATTGTAAAAAGTGCAGATGCTGAGATCTCGAGAGATCTGATAGTGTTTAATGTTCTGTTGGGATTAAAAGGGTTTCTGTATTGTCTGAGTTTTATGGGTCACCATTGTGCTGAAGAGTAAAGTCTGTGCTTCAGTCCAGGATGGGCAAAAAAAAAAAAAAAAAAAAAAAAAGATGTTATGCTGCATGTTGCTTTATATCAAAAGCAGTAACTGTTTAACCCTCAGGGGTCTGAGGATTTTTGGGGCCCTGGAGAAGTTTTGACATGCCCTGACATTTGTGATTTTTTCTGTTGTTCATAAACATATTAATGGAAAAAGTGTCATTACATTGTATTCAGCACAAACTAGGCTACAATAATATGTGAGGAACATGTATGTACATGTTTGTGTTTTTGAAGGAATAACGTTTATGCGTGGTTATTGAAAAAACAAAAAACTTAAGTCACTGAAATAAGGCCAAAAAATATATATTAAATCTTTGTTCACAAGACTTCTGGGTATTTGAGGTTGTAGACTAGAGTTTTTGCTTCAAAATGAGGTAAAAATTATGCTGCCTGCTTGTTCATATAAAACAATAGAGAGATTTAAATTTTCTAAAACATCTTTGGTCAAGAAACACAGTATGCATGGAGGCGTGAATCCTCATGTATAATGAGTGATTCTCACCTGAGAAGACAAAAGAATTGCATAAAGAGCTCTAATGAGCTGCATAAATAATGAGGCCTTTCAGTCAGGTAGGCTGTGAAAAAACCTGTGAGACACTGATCATGTCTCAAGCTCATGGTGTATATCAAACATACAGAAAAAACAGCAACACTGTGAAATATTATTACAATTTAAAATAATGGTATTCTATTATATTCTTTAAAATATAATGTATTTCTGTGATGCAAAGTGTCTGAACAATTATGTTACCTCTATAGCATTTCATAGGCTTTTAGCTTAAAAGCATGCACATTTGGAGAAATATTGATGGATTCTCATATGTTTGTCAATTTTCTATACAGAGGAGTAATATTCAGGATTTATTGTCATTACAATGAGTGCTGGATACTGTGTTTGCAATTCATACTTGAAGCCGGAGGGCGCTCTGCCCCTTTTGTCCACAAATGCCTGAGCACTGAAGAAGAATAGGCAATCCAGGAAATAACTGAACTAACAGAGGCCAGAGATCGCTAACTATGGCTATTCAAAACACTTTTCAAGACAATAAATACACGATTGAGACGATGAATGCATGTATTGACTGAATTTGCGTCTGAATAGCGCTGGCTCCGTGGGCGTGGCCGCATTAGCGTATAATGAGCTGAATCGCGGATTTCTGACATGGCTCTCTTTTCATACAGATTACATAAACACAGAAGGTTTGTTCCCATTCAGTCAGTCACGTTCGACGTTACGTCGATACTGACGTAATGGGGTCTCGCTAGGGAGCCCAATCACCTCCAAGGATACAAAACAAGCCAATGGGAATTGGCCTGTGAGATTTACATGCCGGGCCCCTCCCCTGGCATCCGGGTATAAATAGGGCCGGCATACTCACCTTCATTCATACTTTTGCTTCGGAGCCGATCGGATCGGATCTGCGCATTTCACCTCTTCAAGAAGAGTGAATTTCTAAATAAGAGAGCAAAACAGCAATTATAATTGCTATAGGACAGGATCCTAAAAACAGCAATTTTAATTGCTACTTCGCTGTTTTGTTCTGGTGGCTGCTTGACTCTCTCTCTCCAGCTGGTGGGAAAGGCACGCTCAGCGGTGGGTGTGAGAGGACCGCTGCCCACAGGACGGTGCTGCACTCATCCCTGGGTGCTTCGGCTGGTGAGGTTTTCTGAAAGAGCAAGCACAGGCGATCAGCGTCTTTTTCAAGATGTCTTTTTCGTCCCTG
>JAOTNS010002959.1:0-55044 GCA_028476615.1 Culter alburnus
ATATATTTTAATAACATTCTATACAAGTAATATTAAATAAGTATAAGTATTGAAAAGTTCTTCAGTCAAGGCAATATCAGCGATGGAGGCATCATCAGCTGGTTCTGGTGTCGGAGGTGTAGCCTCAGGTGTGAAGCAGCCCCTCCTGCTCTCTTCATGGTCCAGCCTTTTAGGACTATCTGACCACTGATGTCATCTTCTTGGGAATTCCCCTCATGTCTATATATAGAGGCCTCTCCTATTTGTTCTTGGACTCTTCTCCTCTGCTGCGGTGTTCTGGCCACCACCTGCTCTTCTGATCAAGACATCCTTCAACGGTAAGATTGCTTTTCTTTCTAATACATATTAGTTCCTTTCTAACCTACTAACATGTTACTAACAAATGTTTATAATAGCAGTTGTTTTTCATTCTTTAATAAGTGATCAATACATGCAATAAAGGCATTACAATACCAGTGTCTGTCATTCTTTAGTAAGTAATTAATATATACTTTAATAAAGGCGTTACAATACCAGTTGTCCTTCTTGGGTTAATATATGCTTAATAAAGACGTTACATACGGTGTCTTTCATTCTTCAGTGGTTAATACATATATGCTATTGGGCTCTTTTCTTTCTACATTCTTTTGATGTGATCACATCTGTTTACTGTTTTGTTTACATGAACAGATATCAATCGTTTGTTTACATGAAAGATATCAATCTTTGTTTACATGAACAGATATCATCTTTACTTCACTTTGTTATATGAACAGTTATCAAATAAACAGCTTCATATAAACAGTTATCAAACATTTTGTTTCACTGTTTATCCATAAACAAGTTATCTATATATCTCTCATAACAGCTGTACCTCATAAACAGCTAACTTCTGTTATCTTCAAATCTCAGTTGTGTTGTTATTATTATACTCATAAATCACTTATTTCAATAAATGTTTTTTCTCTTAAATCACAGTGTGTTGTCATTATTATTCTTTATAAGCCGAAGAGGTTCAAGTAGCCTAGAAAAGTTGCATTTCCCATTGAAGCAGGGTGGGCTCATATCACAGTACGTACACTTTTAGGATGAAAATCTATGCAAAGTTTTATAAATGAGGCCCCAGGCCACCATCTTCCATTGCTCCGTGGTCCAGTTCTGATGCTCACGTGTCCACTGTTGGCTCTTTCGGTGGTGGGACAGGGGTCAGAATGGGCACCCTGATGGTCTGCCCTATGCAGCTCCATACGCTACAAACTGCGATCACTGTGTATTCTGACACCTTTCTATCAGAACCAGCATTAACTTCTTGAGCAATTTGAGCTACAGGAGCTCATCTGTTGGATCGGACCACACGGACCACCTTCACTCCCCAATGTGCATCAATGAGTCTTGGCCACCCATGACCCTGTCGCCAGTTCACCACTGTTCCTTCCTTGGACCTCTTTTGATAGATACTGACAACTGCAGACCGGGAACACCCTACAAGAGCTGCAGTTTTGGAGATGCTCTGAAAACACTGTTCCTGCTCGATTGCTCCTGTCTGCCTCGCTGCCTCTGCCTCGCTGCCTCTGCCTCAAGCTGGTGGTTTGCGTTTCCGTATAGCTTTGTATAGCTTTGTTTTAAATAAATTGTTTAATAAATAACTTGTCATCAGTCTCGCGCGCTCCTTTTTCAACGCGTTCATCAAACAGCTGTGGTAACTCAGATCAGTCTACAAACACGGTGAGTCATGTCATCCTCTCCCAGTGTTATTTTATGTTCAGTTTGTCACATGTTCAGCATAGCTCTCTCTGTCAGCGACGAGGGATTTACATGTCATAAATGTAGGGAAATAGTCAGGCTGACAGAGAGAATCTCAGAATTAGAGACACGCATCCAAACTTTAATCAAGGATAGTAAGAATGCAGGGGCTTCAGATACTGTTTTGGATGCAACTAGCTTAGTAAACTCTGTACATTGTTCGGTTCCGGCTGTAGAGCCCGCGCAGCAGGGCACTTGGGTAACGGTGAGGCGGCCTAGCCGCGGAAAACACCACTCTTCCGTTCCAGTAAGAACATCAAACAGGTTCTCCCCACTCAGTGACGCACCCACTGAGAATCCTGTTGAAAGTGCCCTAGTTATTGGCGATTCTATTACACAGAACGTGAAAATGGAGACACCAGCCACCATAGTCACATGTTTGCTGGGAGCCAGAGCACCTGACAAAGCAAATTTAAAAGTGCTGGCTAATGCTAATCGTAAATACTCTAAAATTATTATTCACGTTGGCACAAATGATGTTCGACTTCGCCAGTCGGAGATCACTAAAATTAACATTAAAGAGGTGTGTGAACTCGCAAGTACAATGTCAGGAGAAGTAATTTACTCTGGCCCTCTTCCTGTTCGTCGGAGTGATGAGATAGTTAGCAGATTATCATCACTCAATGGCTGGCTGTCTAAGTGGTGTCCGCAGAATAATATAGGTTTCATAGACTATGGAAAAGTTTTTTGGGGCAGACCTGACCTGTTGAAAAGAGATGGTATTCATCAGTCCCGGGATGGTGCTGCTCTTCTCTCTAAATGGGCACATAGTCTTAGAGCTGAAACATGACAAACTGGGGCCCAGGACAGGAAGCAGACAGACTGGCTAAACCGACCATCTGCTAGCTGCCTCACGTTACAGAAGTCAGATAAATCCCAACACATAGAAACTCTTACACCTAGATATTATCACATAGAGACTGTGTCTGTACCCCGAATTAGTAAAAAACAAAAAACTTCCAAACCCATTTAATGGTAAAAATTTAATTGATGTTCAACAAATAAAAAAGAGATAATAATGATAAACAAATGATAAAGGTTGGGTTGTTAAATATTATATCACTTTCTTCAAAAGCACTTATTGTAAACAATATTATCACAGACAATAATCTAGATGTGCTGTGTTTGACAGAAACCTGGCTAAAACCAGACGATTACATTACTTTAAATGAGTCTAGTCCTCAAGGTTATGATTATCGACACAATCCTCGTCAGAAAGGAAAGGGGGAGGTGTTGCTGTAATTTATGGTAATATTTACAATATTAGCCAGAAGTCTTTCAAATATAATTCCTTCAAAGTGATGGTGCTTTACTTAACATTATGTAAGTTCTTATGTAAGTATGTAAGTTGTGCTGGCTACTGTATATAGGCCACCAGGACACCATACAGACTTTATCAAAGAAATTGCCGATTTTCTATCAGAATTAGTACTAGCTGCAGATAAAGTCCTTGTTGGTGATTTTAATATCCATGTAGATAATAAAAAAAGACTCATTGGGATTGGTATTTTCAGACATTCTAAACTCTATTGGTGTTAGACAACATGTCAGGACCCACTCAGTGTCGTAATCATACTTTAGATCTAATATTGTCACATGGAATCGATATTGGTGCCGTTGAAATTCTGCAGCAGAGTGATGACATCTCAGATCATCATCTAGTCTCGTGTATACTACATTTAGTCAAAGAGGCTAAACTGCCTCCCTGCCATAAATATGGTAAAACCATCACTTCTACCACTAAAGATCGCTTTATAAATATCTTCCTGATCAGTTTCATCGCCTTAGCATACCAGACAGCTTAGAAGACCTCGATGTTGCAACAGAAACTATTGCCTCTGTCTTTTCCAGCACATTAGACTCAGTTGCTCCTTTGCGTTTAAAAAAGATTAAGGAAATTAATCCAACGCCATGGTACACTGAGCACACTCGGGCCCTAAAAACAGCAGGTAGAAAAATGGAGCGCAGCTGGAAGAAAACAAACTAGAAGTATTTCGCATTTCGTGGAGAGAGAGAATGAATGAGTACAGAAGGCCTTAAAAACTGCTAGATCTGCCTATTTTTCAAAACTTTTAGAAGAAAATAACACAAGCCTAGGTATTTATTTGATACAGTGGCTAAATTAACAAGAAATAAAGCTTCAACTTCTGATGTTTCCAAAGAGCAAAGCAGTAATGACTTTATGAACTTCTTTACTTGCAAGATTGATAATATTAGAGAAAAAATTATAACCATGCAACCGTCTACTACAGTATTGTGTCAGACAGTGCATTGTAGTGTCCCTGAAGAAAAATTCATTTACTGCTTTAGGAGAGGAAGAATTGTCTAAACTTGTTAAATCATCAAAATCAACAACATGTATGTTACACCCTATACCGACTAAGCTATTGAAAGAGATGCTTCCGGAGGTCATAGATCCTCTTCTTAATATTGTTAATTCATCTTATCACTAGGATACGTACCAAAAACTTTTAAGCTGGCTGTTATTAAAAAAACACAACTTGATCCTAGAGAATGTCAATTACAGGCCGATTTCAAATCTCACCTTTCTGTCAAAAATACTAGAAAAGGCAGTTTCATCACAATGAATTTT
The DNA here is from genome assembly GCA_028476615.1 of Culter alburnus. Classification (NCBI taxonomy): domain Eukaryota; kingdom Metazoa; phylum Chordata; class Actinopteri; order Cypriniformes; family Xenocyprididae; genus Culter; species Culter alburnus. The sequence goes on from JAOTNS010002959.1 coordinate 4,376, forward strand.
AGAAAGAAATAGTATCTGTGAGGATTTCCAGTCAGGATTTAGACTGTACCATAGTACTGAGACTGCTCTCATTAGAGTTACTAATGATTTGCTCTTATCAGATCGTGGTTGTATCTCTCTATTAGTGTTACTGGATCTTAGTGCTGCATTTGACACTATTGATCACAATATTCTTCTAAATAGACTCAAACTATGTTGGCATTAGTGGAATTGCATTGGCAGGGTTCAAATCATACTTATCTGACCGTTATCAGTTTGTAGTAGTAAACGATGAGATGTCATATCAATCAAGTTAAATATGGAGTACCGCAAGGCTCAGTGCTAGGACCGTTGCTTTTCACTCTGTACATGCTACCCTTGGGAGATATCATTAGGAAGCATGGCATTAGTTTCATTGTTACGCTGATGATACTCCGCTCTATATTTCTTCACGCCCTGACGAAACTTACCAATTCGCTAAATTAACAGAATGTATAGCTGATATAAAAAAACTGGATGACCAGTAATTTCCTACTACTAATTCAGAAAAAAAAAACAGAGATTCTAATTTTTGGACCGAAAACTACTTCACGCAATAACCTAGAATACTGTCTAACACTTGCGGCTGCTCTGTTAAGTCTTCGTCGTCAGTTAGGAACCTGGGTGTGCTCTTTGATACCAATCTTTCATTTGAAGGCCATGTTACTAGCATCTGCAAAACCGTATTCTTCCATCTTAAAAATATATCTAAACTACGACATATGCTCTCAAGAAAAATGCAGAACAGTTAGTTCATGCGTTCATGACCTCAAGGCAAGATTACTGTAACGCTCTACTGGGTGGTGTTCCTCCGCTTGATAAATAACTACAAAATGCAAGCTAGAGTTCTTAATAAAACTAGGAAGTATGACCATATTAGCCCAGTTCTGTCACACTGCATTGGCCTCCTGTTAAACATCGTATAGATTTTAAAATCTTGCTAATTACTTACAAAGCACTAAATGTTTAGCTCCCAGTACCTGAGCGAGCTCTTAAATCATTATAATCCTTCACGTTATTGCGATCTCAGAATTCAGGCCAGCTGATAATACCTAGAATATCAAAATCAACCGCAAGCGGTAGATCCTTCTCCTATTTGGCACCTAAACTCTGGAACAATCTTCCTAGCATGTTCGGGATGCGACACACTCTGTCAGTTTAAATCTAGACTAAAAACACATCTCTTTAACCTGGCATACACATAACACATTATCAATTATATTTTAAAATCCGTTAAAGGATTATTAAGCTGCATAAATTAGGTCAGCCGGACCGGGAACACTTCCTATAACACCAATGTACTCGTTACATCAGAATGGCATCTACGCTAATATTAGTCTTTCTGTTTATCCCGAGGTTACCGTAGTCAACCGGATCCGCGTATCCAGCAGGAGACCAAGGACCTGCGCCTTGACATGACCACAACGCAGCCCTGAAGCATCAGCAGAGAGATCGAGTCGACTAGATCATCCATTGTGAAGGCCTCATCGACACGACAGCCAGTGCCACAGTTCTCAACAAACCGTCCATACCGGCGTGATGAATACGATCCTCAACTGAAAACGACCACAACGCAGCCCTGAAGCATCAGCAGAGATCGAGTCGACTAGATCATCCATTGTGAAAACATCATCAACACGACAGCCAGTGCCACAGTTCCTCAACAAACCGTCCATACCGGCGTGATGAATACGATCCTCAACTGGATGGAACTGAAATAAATACTTTGAATGTTGCGATCCTATCAGACTTATGATAGCAACCTGAATCGTAACAAAGCACTGTTCGCCAGAGGAGAACTGCCCCCCCGACTAAGCCTGGTTTCTCCCAAGGTTTTTTTCTCCATTTTAACACCTATTTGCCACTTGTTTGCCACCTGATGTCACCTGTTGGGTTTGGGTTCCTTGCCGCTGTCGCCTTTGGCTTGCTTAGTTGGGGACACTTGACATTTGACTTGACATTTGATATTCAACAGTATTCTTGACATTTATTCAACAGTGCTTTTGATCTGCCTGCATTGACACTATTCTTTAAGAGCTGCTGTGCAGCCAAAATTATGTACCAGTTATCAATGTAAAGCTGCTTTGACACAATCTGCATTGTAAAAAGTGCTATATAAATAAAGGTGACTTGACCCAGTCGTCTAGCCATCACAATTTGGCTCTCGTCAAACTCACTCAAATCCTTACACTTGCCCATTTTTCCTGCTTCTAACACAATCAACTTTGAGGACAAAATGTTCACTTTCTGCTTAATATATCCCCCCACTAACAGGTGCCGTGATGAAGAGATGATCAGTGTTATTCACTTCAGCTGTCAGTGCTCATAATGTTATGCTGATCTGTGAATGTACTGTAATTGAAATCTACAGACACAAATATATAAAGTGCTATAAAAGATACACAAAAGTGTATTTTGGATGTTTTCTTTCCATCAGTCCTCTTTCAACACTTAATGAAAAGCCAAAAAGCGCATAATCCCAAAATGACAGGTGCATGAAAACAGTGTTTTTTGTCTAATTTTCTGCAGGTTCTACTTCGAATGGCCCACCCTCTGAAACAACACGAATCCCAGGTAAGAGATAAATCTGATATGTCTTGAATGTTTTACCTTTTGCCTTTTAATTTAGCATCTACAGTCTGCTCTAAAATGTCTTACTCTATTAGAATCAGAATTAGTTTCAAAATGCACTAACCCTGTTTAACATTGCTTATTTTATGTGGGCAGCAACAAGTTCTGTGATTTTAAAATATAAGGAGCTGATCTGCAGCGAGTATCGGTGTGTGACCGAGTATAACTCACGGTCTGGTGAACATGTGCTGTCTGGAGCGCTACACACAACCCTTGATCCTTCAGAGACATAGAGGTCAAAAAGAAAGAGAAGAAGAGATCAGATCCAGTGGAGAAAGCTTCCAGAAGGTCCTCAGCGCCCGGAGCAGTGATGACTCTGTCCGTCTGAACTCTCTGTTCGACCCGGATGGACACGGGATCCGTCCCAGTGCTGTTATACTGCAGGGGAATTCTGGAAATGGGAAATCTTTCACTGTGCAGAAGATCATGATGGACTGGGCATCTGGTGACCTCTACAAAGAGCAGTTTAATGTTGTGTTCCACTTTAAGTGTAAAGAAATAAACCGCAGTGGCAAAAGAGTTTTGCGGAGATCTTGAGCTGCAGTTGTAGTTTAACATCAGATCAGATCTCACAGGTACTACAGCATTCACCAGAGAAGATGCTCTTCATCATTGATGGGATTTGATGAGCTGAGACTCACTCAGGACATTAATGACATGTCACCACACACTGATCTGCTTCAGAAAGCCCAGCTGAGGTCATTCTTTGTGACCTGCTGAGGGGTCGAATCCTGCCAGAATCCTTCCTTCTGGTCACCCAGATCTACAGCCACAGATACACTGAGTAAACTGCTCAAAGGACCTCAGCGTTTCTCTGAGATCATGGGGATTTTCAGAAAAGGGGTAGAGGAGTACTCCAGAAGTTCTTAAAAATGAGGAACATTTCAGGAGGCTTACACCACTAGTGAAGACGAATGAAACTCTCATCACCGCCTGTTCCATCCCTGTCGTCTGCTGGATCATCTGCACAACTATCAAGGAACGACTCAAAAACACTGCAGATGTAACAAGGGACTGGAAACCACCACCTCCATTACGTTGACTTTGTGTGCACGCTCTTGAAGCATCACTGCCAGGGTTTGAGTCAGTCCATCCGACCCTGCTGAGGAGTCTGGGTCAGCTGGCAGAGAGAGGGATGCTGGAACAGCAAGTCCTGTTGGATGAGAAAAGTGTTATGAAACAGGTTTCAGACCCTGCTGGCAGTCCGTTCCTGTGCAAGTTCCTGTTTAAGAAAAGAATCCACCAGGAGACGATGTTCAGTTTCATGCATCTCAGCTTTCAGGAGTTCTTCACTGCTCTGTACTATGTCCTTTTGGGTGAAAAAGAGTCCAGAGAAAATTACACAGCTATTTCCAATAATAAATACTCAAGTCGTCATCATTTTTTCCTTCACATTTTCAGCTGTGGTGCAGTTTGCATTTGGTCTGCTGAATAAGGATGTGAGATGCACACTTGAGGAACATGGTCTTCTTTGTTCATTCAAAAACACGACTCGTCTGAAAGAATGGATTTTGAAAATGGTTCAAAAATATCCACACATATTCAGTTAAAGCACTTTTTTACCTTCACTGTCTCTATGAACTTCATGAAGAGGAAAAAAAGCTATGAAAACCTGGAAGAGAATCATGCAGATGATCGATTATAAGCAGACAGACTGCTGGGTCCTGCTGTACTGCTCTCAGTGCTGTCAGGCATCGAAGAACTGGATCTTTTTGTGTGCACATTAACACCTGAAAATTTCGTATGATTCTGCCTGTTTATCACAAGTTTAAGAAAGTAAGGTAGTGCTTTGACAGATACATGATGGATCTATTAATATCTGTATATTCATTCTATTTTATATTATTCATACATCACTGATATGAATGTTTACATACAGTGATATATTTAATACTTTTATAAATGTCATTATGTTTTTATTATTTATTGCAAGTTAACTTGATTATTTAGTCTTTACACATCTTCTTGGATTGATTTACAGCTTGAACGTACACGTTCATCAGACTCTGATCTTGATGAACTGATAAACCTCTCACAAGAGGACAGACCCTGAGATCAAAGCGGTATGTCTCAAAATCATTTCATACATTTAAAGTATTTTATGTACAATGAGTTATCGTCCTTCAGTGTGCTTTTGTTTATGTTCAGTTCATCAATCTTTTTTCTGTCCTTTGATTTGCAGCATGATGTCCTCTTCATATTTACAAACTTTGCGTGGTTGTTATCTCATTTGTCAACGATGAAGAATCAGGTGAAGAAAAAGTGAACTCTTTTTCTGTCATCAAATATCTGTTTCTCATGATAACCAGATAAGTTATGTGACGATATATTTTGGATAGCCAGTTTATCATCACCTTGTTCAATAACCCAATAGATAATATAGCAGTACATGTGTAACAATCAGCCAAAATGGGTTGAGTCACAGATTTAAAATGGGTCAGATTACTGTGTGAGTTGTTAGTGGTTTAGAAAAGATGAGACATAAAACAGGATAAGTTAAAATAGAATGGTGTATTACAATATTCAAAGGAACTTAAAACACACAATAAAACCAGGAAAACTCAGTCTGTTAAAAAGATACAGTCCCAAGTACCATACCTAAAACAGTCCAAGAATCCTAGTGTGCTGATAAAGTCCAATGTGAGTGTCCACCGGTGTATATACAAATGTCCACAGTAGTGATAGTCCAAAGTTGTGTCGGGGAGGTAAGTCGCAATGGTAACTCCACAATCCAGTTAAGATGACTGTTAGTGAGTCCGTTTGTTTGCCGGTGCCCTTTATACAGATGTTTACCAGGCCAACCATTCATTTCTTAAAGACATACACACTTAAAATGTTAAGAGGAATAAAATGGACTAAAAACACATGTAAACCAATTAAAACTCTATAATACATAAAATCATTGTAATAAATAGAGCGGTAAACATGCATTTTGTGTGACAGTGTCACATAGTCCCCCCCTTTGCCTACGTCAACACGGGGAAGAAACTAGGTCTTAAGAGTACTGTCAACCATTGTCCATAAAATGGTATCCTCGTAAAGTGTGTCTTAAAATGTCTTTGAAATAAATTAGCTAAAATAGGCACACTCCCATGCAGGCACTAGTGGTTGGAAGGAAACTGGGGAACCATTACAGAGTGGAGGAAGCGATACCAGCCTGGGTAAACCCTGGGTAGGTTGCGCAGTGTCCTCCTGGTGCTTACTATACCCGCTTTGTGGCACGCCACTCCCTCGAGCATTCTCCTTCCTTGCTTGATGGTTGGTGATGATGATGATGCAGGGTGACGAGATGGTCTTGTTCTTTCCTTGACGTTACACACTCCGCAGTCTCCAAATATCGCCAGAATCTTACGGACCGTTGGCACCAGGCGACCTCCAGGACGCTGAGAGAGGTTTTCAGCCGACCATGAGTCTCTCCGTTGTCCTTTTGGAGGCTCTGTAGCGTTGTTCAATCAAGGCCTTTGGGACGACAAGCTGCAGTCGGGTACTGCCGTCCTGCACTGGATCTGTCGGTTACAGCAAGCCCTGGTGGTTGATCATTGTGATCCTGTCTGTCTGGGGTGTGGAAGAGATGATGGTGAGTGTGCAGTCATCTGTGTTGTGCTGTTGGCTTCCTCATGGAGAAGGGTAGAACAGAGAAGATGTAGCTGATCTGGCCTGATGATGTCTTGGTGCAGCTAATTCCTTGCTCTGTTGTGTTGTCCGTTCTTGTGAAGGTGTTGAGATGGGGGAACAGTCAGTGGAGGTGATGAAGAGGTGTAGATTGTGGAAGGCACAGGGGTGGAAGTCTGCAGGAGTTGGGACAGTGGCTTCCGGAAGTTTTTTTCCTTAAGTTGTTTTGCCCACTGTTTGTCTCTCCTCTGAAAGCACTCAACAAACCTCTTTTTCTAATGCCCGCCATAGCCTCTTTCACATATTCCCAATCTTATTGAATCTTACATCCACAGCCTCTCTAAAACACATTTCACGGTTCAACTGACTTTCAACAGAGTCTTAAAATCCTTCTCCAGTTTAAAAACAAGGTTTTTAAGGAAAGTACTTCAGTACGAAGCTGTTCACAGTCACACTGGTGTAAAATCCGTTCATCATTAAAATAGCAGGTGTTTTAAAAGGGCAGCATTACCAAAATGAGTCGCCATCTTTTACCACTTTCTCAACACAGTTTTTAAAATCTTAAACGTTCCGGCCATACCATCTGAGCACGCCGATCTCGTCTGATCTTGGAAGCTAAGCAGAGTCGGGCCTGGTTAGTACTTGGAGTTTAACCTGGTTTTGTGGTGGTGTACACGGATTGAATTGTAAATACACTTGGGTTTATTGTTGACATCGGTCTCCTGTTGTATTTCTTTTTTTTGTTTCCTGCTGTTTAAGAGGCGTAAACGTTCCCTTTATTTAGTGTAACTTCCTGGCCTATTAACTGGAGTGTTACATATGGTGGCCCGTACGGGAACGTTTAAGATTTTAAAAAGCTGTGTTGAGAAGAGTGTTTTAAGATGACGACAAATCCAATTAATGCTGCTTCTTTTAATACATCTGTGGTTTTAACGATGAATGGGTTTTACATCATGTGAATGTGTACAGCTTCGTGCTGAGGTGGCTGCTCTTAAAAACATTGTTTTAAAACTGGAGAAGGATTTTAAAGACTCTGTTGAAAGTAATCTTAACCGTGAACTGTATTTTAGAGAGGCTGTGGATTTTAAATTTGAGAAAATGGAGGAATCTATAAAGGATGCCGTGGCGACACTAGAGAGAGAGGTCATCGACTGTTTTAAGAGGAGAGACAAAAAATGGGCGAAACAGCTGGAGCAATCAAGGGATCCAGAACCCGCCATCTCCCCTCCCACTGCGACGACCAGCCCAGTGCCTCCCACGTCGACCCCTGGCTTTCCTCCGACCAACGATCCCACTGCCTCAACCACTTCACGGACTATCAACAGAGCAACCAATGGAGGATTCTGTGCCACTGTTACTACTGGGCCAGACTTGGACACCATCTTCTCCATCCTCCCCTTCTCCAGACAGCAGCACATCAGCGCACAGGGTGATGACGACACTCTCCAGAGAATTTCCATCTCTCCCTCCACTCCACGACGACCGACAAGATCAAGTGCGGGACCACCAAGGAGTGCTGTATCGTCAGATCCAGAAGGGGGACGGCAACATAAAGATCCAGCTCGTCGTCCCCAAGGCCCTGATCCAGCAGACGATACAGCACTTCCACCAAAAGACCCCAGAGAGACACCATGGGCGGCTGAAGACCCTCCTGCAGATCCTGGAAGTTGCCTGGTGGCCCACGATCCGCAGCGACATCTGGAGATTTGTCGGGACTGCAAGTCGTGTGGGGTGGAGACCAAGGAGTGTGCCGTCATCAACCCCAGCAGAAAACCACCTCATCACCGTTCATCATCAACATCCACCAAAGAGACCCACAAGCCGGATAGGAGGAAATGCCGGGGGGAGTGGCGTGCCAGGAAGGCTGGATGCTACAGGACTTGGAGGAATGCACGACCAAGGACATCCAGGCTGGTATCTGATCCACCTCTCTAGTGTTCCAATAGATTCTACGGCAGACTAGTGCCTCTGTGGGAGGCCTAGTTTATCTAATTTATTACAAAGACATTTTAAGACACACATTTTAGAGGACACCACTATATGGACAAGGCTGACAGTTCCTTTTAAGGATAGTCTCTTCCCTGGGGTGCCGAAGGCTAAGGGGGGGACTATGTGACACTGTCCCATAAAATACATGTTTTACCGCTCTATTTATTACAATGATTTTATGTATAATAGAGTTTTAATTGGTTTACATGTGTTTTAGTCCATTTTATTCCTCTTACCTATTTTAATGTGTGTATGTCTTTAAATGTGTATGGGTCTGCCGTCATGGACTGGTCACATGACAGGAACCAGGAAGTAGACCAGCATAAAGGAGGCAGCATGACAAACAATCAGCTGATTGCAACACAACAGCTGGACTGTGGAGTTACTTTTATGGATTGCCTTTCCAGCCAATCACATCACTTTCCGTGGACTTTGTATATACACCGTGGACATTTCTCACTTGCACATTGGGACTTATCAGCACACTAGGATTCTTAAGGACTGTTTTGGTATGGTGAACATGGACTCCCTGCTTTTAACAGCCTAAGTATTTAGTTTTATTGTGTTGTTTTAAGTTCCTTGTGAATATTGTAAATACACTTTATTTATTCATTTGTTGTCTGTCTCATCTTTTTAAACACTCCAAAAGCTCACACAGTATAATCTGACCCCAATTTCAATCAATGTAAAATCGACCGATAGGGCCGATCGTTACACATGTATAAGCCTTTTCCTGTCATAGTCTGTTCTGCACAATCTTATTGTAACAGAGGGGACGGGACAACGGAGTGGGACATTTACGTGCAGACTTTATTAAAATGAGCGTAGTCGTACAGGCAGAGGTCAAACATCAGCAAACAGATCCAAGAGGGCAAGGCAATAGAGTAATCTAAAACACAGGCTATGGTCAAGGCCAGCAGCAAACGATTATCAAACAAAGAAACAGTCCAGGGTCAAAAACACGGGCAGGGCAGGGCAGGGCAGGGCACAAGGAACACGGAGACAAGGTCGAACAAAGCAATGGCTGTGTCTGAAAACCTAGGTAGCTGTCTTGCTGCCTTGCTGTCTTATAAGAGAATGACTTGTATGGCAACGTTTGTGCATGAAGGTACCTCACGAAACTGATTTCGGATAGACTTCTGAGGCAGCGTAACAGTTTAATTATCTACAGCAATATAGCGCAAGCTTTGGTGAGAACTAAACAAATATTTAATTATTACAGTAGTAATTTCTCGATAGAAATGATATCAAAATTGAAATATGTTGGTCAAAATCATACATTTATACACAAACTGAGCAGCAAACGCAACTTTCGGACGCCATCTTTATTTTTCTAGCTCAGCTGTCACAGAATGGAAAGCACATGATTGTGGGATATCAAAGGCAGCTAAGGATACATCCATGCTTCCTTCAAAAATCGATCAGATGAAGGTATCTCATGAGACAGGAAGGGAAGCTAACATTGGATTCGGACGTGCCTTGATGCCTTCCTACCTTGAAATGTGTCCTCAGAAGGCAGCATTTTCCAGTTTTCGAACGCAGCCAATGAGTGTGTGTGTGAGTGCAGCTTATAAAGGGTCACTGATGGGAAACAGGTGTGAGTGCATGATTGGTTCCTAGGTGAGGGATTGTGGGAAATGTAGTCCAGAGTGAAGTGACTGCGTGTATGCACTGAAAAAGTCTTAATGTAGGAACAGAGACCTCTGGTGGGGAGTGGAAGGAGACAGCAGTGGGCGGACACGTGACACTAATACCTTCAGATTATAATTATGGTAGTAATAATGCAGCTAAAATGGCAACCCAAAAAACATCAAACAATAAAGTACCACACTATCAGCTAATGATGGAGATAATGACTGATGCCCAAAAGACCATTAATTAATCATCATTTTAAAAAATCACAAAGAGTTATTCAAAACAATGACTTGTTGGTTTATAGACACAACAACACTGATGCTAATTCTGTTTATTTATTTATTTATTTTTATTATAGTATCAAGATAATAACTTCAACACCTTCGCAGTCACTCAAACTCACCTCTCAGTGCCAAGAGCCAATCAACACTGAGTGGGCCAAACTTACTCAGATAATTCACCAAGGAGATTCAGATGCATTAATGTCAGTTCTCTGTTCTTTCTCTGAACTGAAAAAGATGGAAATTAAACTACACTGTCTAAGTAAGATGTGGACTCACTGGATCCTCCAAATCATCCAGAACTGCTCCAGTCTAACAGAACTCGAGTAAGAAAAACATGTGAAATCATCTTCTGTCTTGTTCCTATATGAATGTGTCTGTTGTTAGGAACTGTGTAGCACATATTTAAACTCATAGTCCATCCAAAAATGAGAAATATGTCATTTTACTCACCTTCATGTTATGACTTACTTTCTTCTGAGGAACACAAAATAACTGTTGATGTCCCAAACAGTTTTGGAAAATACAATGGAATTCAATGGGAATGAAACTGTTTTCTTACCAACCTTATTAGGGGTTCAAACGTGAAGCACTGAAACACTATTGTAATTGTTACATTTTCTAAGGATCATCATTCTCCCCTAAATATGATTGGGCTGGTAGTGCTCACACCATCTACATTGTCACCAAGGCTCGTCTGATCCACCTGACTTCAAAAATACGAAATGGCTCATAACTCCTGAACCATTAGGCCTAGGCTCAAAGTGTCTTATATCGTTAGAATCCCTGCCTCAATTTTCAGGTATTTTGACATTGACGTATCTCAAAAAACATGGCCGACATTGGCCACTGAATTTTGAGCAGGTATTATTATTTTTAGATTATTTTTAAAAACAAATTTTGTGAACTAGTCCAAGGTTTTTGGCTCAACCTGTGACTGTGGCACATTTCTCGTGACTCTCTAGGTCAATAGTATCAAAAAATGTTGAACTTTGGCCTTTTAGCAGGGTCATTTGAGAAACAGGCATACAAGTCTACCCAAAAGCCGTCGTTCCTTAACGAAAACTGAGAACTTCTCTTTATTGTGTGAGCACATGATTCTAAAGAAGAGTAAATACTTTTAGGGAGATCGGTTCATAGGTGAGGCTATAATTGTTAAAAAAAGCGGTAAAAATGATGTATTTCTATGGCAAACCCCATGAAATGGCTGAAAGTGGCTCTCTTCCTGCCTGATTTGTGTAGATCTTCTCAGAATCGGGTGTACATATGTCACGTGATTTTACAGAAGCATGGGAACTTTTATGGACATCAGGCCATAGGTGAGGCTATAACTGTTAAAAAGGTGTAAAATGTTGTATTTCTATGGCAAATCCTATGAAATGGCTGAAAAACCATATATTTCTCATGATAAATTACCTGTATTGGCTGTAAATTGTCTTTTCCATCTATGATTTAAATGGTTGCTTGCTAAATAAAACATAATATCTTTTTGTACAAGTGCTTAAAGGCCTTAAAACGCTTGAACCCAATAACTGCTGCTCGTAGCTATATTTCAAATGATCTTTGTGTTCTGCAGAAGAAAGTCAGTCATACAGGTTTGGAATAACTTGAGGGTGAACTGTCCCTTTAAATCAATATAGAATTGTTCAAATGAATGTGTGAAAAACAAAGTATAAAGTATAGAATTATCAGTCCCTAAAATCTAAATAATTTTATCTGTATAATGTGTATCCATGTCTAGGGTAGATGCTTGGTTTTTACTGGAGGAAGGAATCCAGATCTTGCAGAGGTCACGCACAAGACCAGCCTGTAGTGTGACATTTGAGGGGTTTGTATTGGTTCTTCATACATTTTGCATCAGTAAATGTCTTATCAATGCAATTTCAAGCTTTAAAAAGGACACAAAAACACCATAAAAGAATGACTTGTGCAGCATATTCTATGTCTTCTGAAGTCACATAATACCTTTTTGTGAGGAACAAACCAAAGGTTTGAGAATTGTCATTCATAAATGTATTTTTCTTTATATCCTCCCTAGATCTCATAGTTCATTAGCAGTCAATAACTTAAATTTTGATCGGTTTCTCACACAAATCATTGTTATTAGACTCTGTAGTGATGCTCTGCTTTGTGCTTTCTGATGAAGGCTCATATGCAATAATCAGTCTCGAAAATGCACACGCTGTGAGGACCATGATCTTAGCTGCAACCAGGAGGTGAAGATTCATCTGAGTTCCTCTGGCTTTTCTATGGAGACTTTGTGAAAGTGAGTTAGAACGAAGATTAACATAAAGAATACACCAGTAACAGTGTGAACTGTAATTTGACACCAACCAGTGATTTTTTTTTATTTTTTTTTTATGATTTATACAATTCCACTTGAATATTGTATATTAACTGTACAAGCTTTCAGTGCGACAGCATATGATCATAGTGTGCAGTGTGGATCTAACCTACTGCTCAGCTTTGTGTATTTATTTCTACATGTTTTATTGTTTTATCTCTTGTCTCTCTCTCCATTTCTAAGGCCCTTGATTTGGAACTAATGGTCCAGCTTGATAACTAGGAGAAAACTGCCAAAGCAGCATCTTTACCTAGAGCTGTGGATGGGAATAAAGACATCAACCAAGAATATCTAAAATCATTTAGGTGTGTTGTAATAGTAATAATCATCTATCAGTTTGTTTGTATATTGCGTGTCACAATACATATTGTTTCAAAGCATCTTTACAGAGTTTTATGTTGATGCTTAATTGCATGTAACAGTTTAGAGATGAATGATTGTAGTTTATATATGAAGACAATATAACCTATCAAACATTTGAGATTTGCTTTATAGTGTGATCATGTGAGATTATTGTATGTATGCATGCCGAAACAAATTGTATATAGTATATGAGGTTTTATGTGACGACATGGAGAATTATGAATCTGTAAGGTTTTGTATGATTTATAATAATTTGGTGTACTGACAAGCCTGTTTACTATTTGATGATGTTTATCGCTGCCACAGATAAATGATATGTGTGTTAATAACAGGGTTTAAAATTTTGGTTTTCAAGATTTTGGTCACCCACTCCTACTTTAACGAAAGGCATTTTGACAAAATATCTCTAGTCCTCTAGTGTGCAAGCCAAAGGCGACTGTGGAAAGGAATGAAAAAGTCCATTTGTTGTTGGATAATGAATAAAAACTTGGAAGAATACAGGCTACACCAAGAGACTTCACTGTTGGTGTCTTTTAGAAGAGCCGTATTAGAATCTGCAATTCATGTGTTTTGATTTCACAGTATATTGAGACTAAAACACAAACTAGGAGAAGGTGGGGTATCACGTCCAGGAACAGTACACAATGCTTTCGGGAAACACACCCCTGACTGAAGAATAAGTTTTTCCCACTATAGTTACTGCGTCATCATCTTTGAGAATTGAGGCAGCAGAATACAGGTTGAATTACAGTTAGCTGACCAGCCTCCTGGCTCATTTAAAACGGGTAAATGAATGTTTATTGAAAAATGGCACGCAAACGATGAGTCCATGCGATCTCATTTCTAAATGACAATGATTCGCCTGTCTTTTAAACTTTTTATAAAATCACACCGGAACATTCAAATCTGTGTTTGCGCTGCATTGACCCATGGAGAGCAGTTAGGTATGAAACAACTCCACAAACAGTATTGTCAACCACACAGTTATTTCTCTGTTACAAATATTTATATTACCATAGAAGAACAGGGATAAAAGTGTCCAGTTCAGATATGTAAACACTGATGTCTACATTAGCAATCAAAATAGAGTGAATCACCTTTTGAAAGTAACGATTGTATCAATTACATCATTATGCCACTAGGTGGCGACAAGAAAAATGTTTAAAATGTATTTTGCATTGAATCATTCATTCAAGAGATTCCAGTTATGAAACAATGAAGTACTTATAATTAGTTATTCATTCAAAGAATTTTTAAATAATTCATTCAGATTCATTAAACATTTTAAATAGACGGCAGCAATCAACATTTTGTCAGAACTCTAGTAAATTACATGTTGTTTTGTTTAGTAGTCTGTTCAGAATTGTGGGAGATTGTGATCTCTGAAACCAAAAAATTGTGATTCTTAATTTATCCAAAATCATGCAGGTCTGATATATAGACGTATATTTCTATTGCAGGTTTGGTCTTAAAGGTGCCCTTGATCATGTTTTTAAAAGATGTAATATAAGTCTAAAGTGTCTCCTGAATGTGTCTGTGAAGTTTCAGCTCAAAATACCCCATAGTTTTTTTTTTTATTAATTTTTTTAACTGCCTATTTTGGGGCATCATTAACTATGCACTGATTTTCACTCGACCCCGCCCCCTGCCAATCGCATCTTCCCAGCCACACGAGCTCTGGACTGTATTACAGCGCATTTACAGAGTTCACACAGCTAATATAACCATCAAATGGATCTTTACAAGATGTTCGTCATGCATGCTGTATGCATGCTTCGAATTATGTGAGTAAAGTATATTTTGGATGTTAAACGTTTGATTCTGCATGAGTTTGAGGCTGTGCTCCGTGGCTAACGGCTAATGAGGAGAGATTTATAAAGAATGAAGTTGTGTTTATGCATTATACAGACTGCAAGTGTTTAAAAATGAAAATAGCGACGGCTCTTGTCTCCGTGAATACAGTAAGAAACGATGGTAACTTTAACCACATTTAACAGTACATTAGCAACATGCTAACGAAACATTTAGAAAGACAATTTAAAAATATCACTAAAAATATCATGTTATCATGGATCATGTCAGTTAATATTGGTCCATCTGCCCTTTTTTGCTATTGTCATCGCTTGCTTACCTAGTCTGTTGATTCTGCTTTGCACATCCAGACGTTCTGCCCTTTCTAATGGCTTGAATATAAGCTGGCAATGGCATAGGCCTATGCAAATATTGGGGCGGAGCCCCGACTGTTACGTAACAGTCGGTGTTATGTTGAGATCCGTGTGTTTTCCGGAAGTCTTTTAAACAAATGAGATTTATATAAGAAGGAGGAAACAATGGGGTTTGAGACTCACTGTATGTCTTTTCCATGTACTGAACTCTTGTTATTTAACTATGCCGAGGTAAATTCAATTTTTGAATCAAGGGCACCTTTAAGTTTTTAAAATTTAATATGTTTTTATCTGTAGACACTCTGAAAAAGCAACATTTTGAACAAAAAACTGAGAAAATCGCCTATTTGTTCCCAAAGACTACAACGTGCATAAACAATTCTTTTTTTGCTTGTTTCTGCTCCTTTTTGCCTGTGTTTTGATCAGGAGATTCAGTACTCTTTCAGAAGATGCATAATAGCGGCCCCTACAGTATAACAGTGAAAACACAGAAAGCTGGAAAATTCTGTCAATGGAACACACTATTTTGCACAGGCCTGTGTTGGGAATAGAATTAGGGCTGGGGCTATCAAACTCCACAGTGAAAAAATATGAAAGTGTTCACATGTTTAGCATTATTTATGGGGCTGGGACAATAAATTGATTCACCTCGATTCGTGGATCGATTCTGAGCTTAGTTTTTAACAGCAGATGGCGCTCTAGGCTAGTTTTTAACCGTACGCTTAAATGCTGACAATGGCAGTGATGTCTAGCGCTTATACTTCAATGAGAGCGAGACATCACTTCCGTTGTCAGATTTAACAGTTCTTCCAGCTGTTCCATGTAAATCTCACAGTCAACTGGAGCATGCAGATAGGCAGTTTTTTACATCCATCTGATGGAGGTCAAGATCATATTGTGCCGCAGTAGCATAGTTAGGGTAAATATGTAATTTTCCTTAAACCATTAGTTCACTTTCAAATGAAAATTAGCCCAAGCTTTATTCACCCTCAAGCCATCCTAGGTGAAACCTTTGACCTTCAACCGTCTGGAGGCCATTGAAGTCCACTATAAGGAGAATAATCCTGGAATGTTTTCATCAAAAACCTTCATTTCTTTTCGATCGAAGAAAGAAGGACATGGACATCTTGGATGACATGGGGGTGAGTAAATTATCAGGAAAATTTTATTTGAAAGTGAACTAATCCTTTAAGTGGCCGAGCAGGGATAGGAGCTCGCGTTTGGAACAATTTGAGTTGTTTAAGAGGGTAGATGATACAAGGATTATCCTGTCGATTTTTTTCCTTGGGCAGGGAAGCCTGGCATTTCACTGAATCTAAATTAATACAGAGGAACTCAATGGATGTGGCGGGACCCATGTTTTTTTCCTGGGCGATGGGGATTCGCAGCTGGTGTGACGCCAAGCAGCGATATGATTAGAAAATCATCCAGCAGGTGAATGAGATGAGGAATGGCGTAGTTGTTTGACAAAATCCAACAAACGGCTTCTGATAACATGTCACAAATCTTTGGGCTGCTTTTGTTTTTGATAGTTAGGCGTACGGTGAAATAGTTTTTCCTGTGCCATTATACCCCGAATAAGTGCCATGAATCAGGATGAATGGGCATCACTTTGAAAGCAGAAGTGATGTCTAATTTGGCTAGCCAAGCGCCTTGGCCCACGATTTTATAAAAAAAATAATATAAAAATATATTTTATTTGTAAATGTAATATATAAACAACATCTTTATGATCAGATATTTGTATTTTTAAATTTAACATTGAATTATTGAACAGTTACAATTACATTTGATGTATTTTCTTATTTTCTAACTAGTAAAACTACAGATTTTGAGCAATTATAGTTTTAAGCAGTGTATTTGTTAGTCATGTGTTACACTCTAAGAAAATTCCATAAAAATAGGGCACAATATGAAGGAATTATCCATGTTAATTTTTCACAGGTGTTTTACCTGTGTTAAATTACACATTGCATTTTGTGTTTTAGGGTTAAATTTAACAGGTAATGTCTTAGCAAATTTCTGGTTTTCTAAAAATAAATAAATAAATAAATAATAAACAAAATGTCTTACAGTGTACCTAACTGAACAACAATTATAGATATAAGATAATGCTCCAAATAACCAGTGCTCCACTGAAACCATCATAATTACAATTCAAGGAGTTTCTTGTCATTTCCACAAATTAACAGTTGTAGTTTATTTTATCTGTCTATTTAATCTATCTCATCTATTTTTATTTAGGTTTTTTCCTATCTAATTTATTTTATCTAATCTAAACTGATAATTTGATCTAATCGTTTATCTATTTTATCTCTCTTATCTATCTATCCTTCTTAAAGAACAAATATGTGAAGAACATTTTGCAGGCTGGTAAGTGACTGGATTGGTGAAAATAATGTACAAATTAGAAGAATAGTGTCTGCTGACATATTTTACTGTCTGTGCTGATTTTAGCATTTAAAAAAGGCTCATATTCACACCATGACACAGTGTATTAATCATAATATTTTTTTTCTCTCCAAATCTCTAAGCTGACAAGTGATGACAGCAAAATAAATAAAAATAAAAAATTCCAAAAACATTGTGGTCTCCCACCTTTCTCATGAATGTCCAGTCCATTACACTACATTAGTTACTGATCCGGTGAAGTGGATCTAGAATTTGGGAAGATAAACACACTGCTACCAATGCCTAATAAAATGCATGTACACATGAAAGAGTGACATACATTATCCTTTATTAAAGGATAGGCTTAATCAAAACAAACTGCAATAATATAACCTCTGACAGCAGTCTTCATAATAACAGTAAAAATAACAGTAGGCATACTTAGATGAATGACACTATATCTAATATTTTAATGCAGGATAATTAAAATGATGCAACATATTTACAGAAGGCCATGGAGTGACTGTAAAACACACAACTTTCTAGTAGGATTGACAGCAGAAATAACAGATAAATTACTGAGATTAATCTTAGCCTGGTTGTTAACTTAATTTAGCTTAATTTACTTTCATGCAACTGAGTCAGGGCTAAATTCAGCCAGGATAACTGGAAAATCTCATCTTAATCCCTTATCATGCCTTTGCTTTTTGTTCAGTACCCCTCCCTCAGTAATCTTCGGGGGTCCTTGAGGATGGTTCCAAATATGATTGGGGTCCATTACTCAAAAAAGGTTTAGATTCACTATATCTTCCACCTCGATCGCAGTCAAATCTTTCAAATCAGTAGAAAAATCGCTCCTCTTCAGAACATAATTATTATGTCCAACATATGTTGTGATTTTCTGTTTAAACCTTTCTAAACCAGCACATTACTGACTTTTCTGCATCTCTTCCATTCTTATTTTCACTTCTTGTCCTCCACCCGAACTTCGCGCGTCAACAGAACCATGTGATTGCAAACAACCTATTAAAAGTTCAAATCTAGCCGAAATCCCGAGATGTGTTTTTGCAACACTTTGATCAGCCCCCTTTATGAAGGCAGCCAGGTATTAAATCGGGTCAATCAAAAATGTCATTTTTATGTGTCCCAGCACATGTTGGAATAGATGGAAATGAAATGGCAGATAAACATGCTAAAAGATCATTGAATAAAAATAATGTAGCAATTGATGTAAAAATCAGTAAAGCAGAAGCAAAGATAATTATAAAGCAAGCTCTTATTAAATCTTGGCAACAAAAGTGGGATATGGAGAGGACAGGTAGACATCTATATAAAATCCAAAAGAAAGTAGGATTACAAATTAATGAGACTGGAAGTGACTTTAAAAGAAGAGAAGAAGTAATAATAACACGATTAAGATTAGGACATTCGTCTTTAAATGGAAACTTGCATAAAATCAGGAAGCACCCTTCTGGGTTTTGTAGATTTTGTGGTGAAATTGAAACAATGGAGCATATTTTATTACAGTGTAGAGCATATAGTAGAGATGCATATAGTAGACCAATGCTTGAAACAAAAGATACAAACAGAAGGGGCAAATAATATGACATTAGAACTGATATTAGGCAATAGAAAATTCAGACGAATGATAATAAGATATATTCTCCTGAAATTTCCTGTATCTATTATAGCCTATAAGTTTTTTTTTTTTTAAGATTTATGTGCGTATGTATGTATGTATATGTGTATATATAGGTGGATGTAGATACAAATATAGATATATAAATCCTTCCCATTATCACTCCAGTTCAGTTGGTGGCGGTAATGCATCAAAAGTTGGCTTGCCCACCGCCTATAAACGTCACACGAAGAAGAAGAAGAGGCAGTCAGGTATCAATGAACGTTGTCTGAACCACATTTGTGTGGTATTCATATGTTTAAAACCTTGAAAAAAAATGAAAACGAAAAGAGGCAGAGTGGTGTTTAACTGGAGTAGCTAGAGCGAGCGTTATCAAGTTCCCTCCCGTCCTCCTGAGTCGAACTTATCCGAACAAGTCTGAACTTCGCCTACTTGGTCTTGAGAAACGCCTCAGTTCTCTTTCTGACATCCTCTCGAAATGCCGGAAGCGACTGATAACGGGGAACACCAGTCTTCAGCGTCATTCTGGCTTTCTACATCCTTGAAAATAAGGTAACGTCGCCACTGGCATAAAGTTGTTTTGACGTTTGATATTCGCAATTATAAAGACGGAACCGCCTCTAAAGTTACACCCAATATTAGTATGCACGTTTCTAACTTCAATAACATTTGAAGAGAATAATTTAGTCATAAAACCAACTGAAAAGTGTTCATCAACATGTCAGCTGTGATGCAAACCTTTCATATTTGTGATATTTACTGAAATAAACTGTCAAATCATATGTAAAAATTGCTATTTTCACTACTATATCAAAAATATGAAAGGTGCATCATAGCTGACATGTTGGTTTTGACTGTAAATTATTTACTTCAAATGTTATTGAGCTTTAAATTATGGCATATTTATGTATGAGCCCATAATCAGTAGTGAAAAACAGCAATTTTTTGACAGTATATTTTAATTAATATCAAAAATACAAAACCTTTGCATCATAGTTGACATGATGAACACTGTACAGTTGGTTTAATGACTGTAAATTATTCTCTTCAAATGTTATTGAAGTTAGAAACGTGCATACCAGTGTCAGATGTAACTTTAGAGATGGTCCCGTTATTGCGAATATCAGTGCAAAACTCATGCTAAATAAACTTGTTCTGCTGGTAAGACTCCTAACACAAGCTTTTAACACTATGATTTATTTATTTCCATTTAAGTGTAATATAAAATATCCTTAAAGTTCTTAAAATTCACTTTTATATTATTGTTTATTATTGTTTGTGTTTCTGTTCTTGCAGAGAATGAACTGACTGAGATGGACGGTTTTAACAGTAGGCTGTCATCTATGTATTTTTTAATTATTTTATGTCTCATGGTTTTGGGTGTAACATGATTTCATCAGACATGGCGAAAGAACTTAATCTTTCAAGCTTTATTTTGAGTCTGTAAAGTGCTTTAAACATAGATGCAAACTCACCTTTTTGAGATAAAAATAGGTCACTTATGGGATTTGCATCGATAAAATGAGAAAGTGTTTTTACACTTACTTTAAAAACTAATGTCTTTAAAGAAGAATATTTTATATTTTTGAGGTCTGAGATGTAGGGAACGGTGAAGAGAGAGTTTAGCTCAGTATTGTCGTCTAATCAGCCAATATTGTCTTAAATATCCTGCATTACAGTTTTGGATATATACCGTATTAAAAATAAATAAAAAAAATCCCTAAAAGAAACGACAAATTAACATGTAAAGCAAAATTTATTGTGAAGCATGCCCCGCCCCATGTGATGTTCTCACCTTTTTTTCCCCCTTACCTGTTTGCATCCCTGTTTAAAAAAAAAAAAAAAAGTTAGGGTGAATTAAGGGTGATTGGGACAGTTTTTGGATTTCCATCTTTTGCAAGTTTTTTTTGCCATAAATTAAAAACATCAGCAGCACATGATACATTTCTGTAATACTGTAGATGTTAAAGGATTAGTTCACTTTCAAATTAAATTTTCCTGATAATTTACGCACCCCCATGTCCAAGATGTCCATGTCTTTCTCTGTTCAGTCGAAAAGAAATGAAGGTTTTTGATGACAACATTCCAGGATTTTTCTCCATATAGTGGATTTCAGTGTTCAATGTTTGTTTTAACCATAAATCTTGAACTAGCTCTCTTCTTCTTCTCTATTAGAATTCCAGCAGTGAAGACGCTGCTAAGTGTATTACTGCCCTCCACAGGTCAAAGTTTGAACTAAATTGTCATATACAATATGCTAGTGCAAGTATATATCAATTAATTCAAACTTTGACCTGTGGAGGCAGTAATACACTTAGCAGTGTCTACACTGCCGGAATTCAAATAGAGAAGAAGAAGAAGAGTGCTAGTTTAAGATGAGCATTTATGGTTAAAACCAAGCGGCAACCTCCCCCAGTCTCTCGTGAAGCCAGTACGGAAGTGACTTAAACTGCAATTCATCGACTGGCCGCTAGGGACAGGCTCCAAAAGAGAGCAGAATTTTACAGTAGAAAGTTTACAGCAGAAAAAAAAACATGTTTACAGGTTGGTACATATTGTGGTTTTGGTCTATACTGTTAATTTTGCCCTTCATGGCAACTCTGAGGGGGGTGAATTTTTTTTATAACTCATCCATTTAAATTATATTAAGCCTTAAAGTTCTGCATAATTAAGGGCGTGGTTACTTGAGTGACAGGTAGATTGCCGCTGCTGTCTGTGAGCTGTTATGTTACCTCAGCTAATTCCAGCCGCTGAATTTGGCATCTCAGCCGTATTTGTGTTTTTTTTCTCGATTATTTTATACAATTATAAAATATGGCTTGCATTAATAGTTGAGACTGATGTGTGTCTGTGTACATGTGCTTGCATGCGGAAGATAAACGGAACACACGTTGTTGGATCGTGGCATTGGCTAAATTTTTTTCCTGAGATTTACTACAATGACAATACCAGGAGTGTATAAAACTCCGTCAGCACTGCTTGGATATTATAACTAAAACTTCTGCACTATTTTGAAAAATAATACTTTGGACACGGGCTCATTTGTTTGTTAGATACGATCATACGCTGCTCAGATTGCATTATTTCTTGAAGAACGATGATGGAGAGCAGATCATTCAGAAGAAATGTGATGCAAACAATGGATAATATGTCAATATTTCATGGATTTAACACTTTTGTGGACAAAAAGTACTGTATTTTGTTTTGCAATGGACACTCATATTTACCCAACTGCCACAGATTGGATTCATCTCGCGATCGCTATTTCATTATAAAGGTATGAAGTCCCGTTTGATTTTTCGTGTTGTTATTTGCACACCCGACACAAATTAATTACTGGTGTTGGAGCATCTATATCTAAAAAAACACAGTATAATGACAGTAAACCTTTAGAACTTTCTAATATAGATTGATAGATAGCTCCTTTGCCTGCTAATATGGTCACGTCGAGCTGGGCGTGGTTTCAGCAACCAGTCACAGTTATTTCAGTTATCCGGGAGTGATGAGCGTGACGCGCTGCTAAGATGGCAGCGGCCTCATTTTCGCTTTAAACTGCTCTTCAGAACTCTATGGATGTCACGGACACTTTTTTTTTTTTTTTTACAGTTTATGGTTAAAACATATATAATTTTAATTTTTTTTTTTTGAAAATGAGTGATGGTTTCTCTAGATAAGACCCTTATTTCTCGTTTGGGATCATGTAGAAGGCTTTGAAGCTGCACTGAAACTGTAATTTTGACCTTCAACCGTTTGGAGGCCATTAAAGTCCACTATATGGAGAAAAATCCTGGAATGTTTTCATAAAAAACCTTCATTTCTTTTCGACTGAAGAAAGAAAGACATGGACATCTTGGATGACATGGGGGTGAGTAAATTATCAGGAAAAGTTTATTTGAAAGTGAACTAATCCTTTAACTATCCATTTGAAGAGGAATCAATGTTATATTATATTATTATATATTATACAGTGGGTATGGAAAGTATTCAGACCCCCTTAAATTTTTTACTCTTTGTTATATTGCAGCCATTTGCTAAAATCATTTAAGTTCATTTTTTTCATCATTAATGTACACACAGCACCCCATATTGACAGAAAAACACAGAATTGTTGACATTTTTGCAGATTAATTAAAAAAGAAAAACTGAGTATTCAGACCCTTTGCTGTGACACTCATATATTTAACTCAGGTGCTGTCCATTTCTTCTGATCATCCTTGAGATGGTTCTACACCTTCATTTGAGTCCAGCTGTGTTTGATTATACTGATTGGACTTGATTAGGAAAGCCACACACCTGTCTATATAAGACCTTACAGCTCACAGTGCATGTCAGAGCAAATGAGAATCATGAGGTCAAAGGAACTGCCTGAAGAGCTCAGAGACAGAATTGTGGCAAGGCACAGATCTGGCCATGGTTACAAAAAAAATTCTGCTGCACTTAAGGTTCCTAAGAGCACAGTGGCCTCCATAATCCTTAAATGGAAGACGTTTGGGACGACCAGAACCCTTCCTAGAGCTGGCCGTCCGGCCAAACTGAGCTATCGGGGGAGAAGAGCCTTGGTGAGAGAGGTAAAGAAGAACCCAAAGATCACTGTGGCTGAGCTCCAGAGATGCAGTCGGGAGATGGGAGAAAGTTGTAGAAAGTCAACCATCACTGCAGCCCTCCACCAGTCGGGGCTTTATGGCAGAGTGGCCCGACGGAAGCCTCTCCTCAGTGCAAACACATGAAAGCCCGCATGGAGTTTGCCAAGATGGTGAGAAATAAGAAAGAACTTTTTGGCCTTAATTCTAAGCGGTATGTGTGGAGAAAACCAGGCACTGCTCATCACCTGTCCAATACAGTCCCAACAGTGAAGCATGGTGGTGGCAGCATCATGCTGTGGGGGTGTTTTCAGCTGCAGGGACAGGACGCCTGGTTGCAATCGAGGGAAAGATGAATGCGGCCAAGTACAGGGATATCCTGGACGAAAACCTTCTCCAGAGTGCTCAGGACCTCAGACTGGCCCGAAGGTTTACCTTCCAACAAGACAATGACCCTAAGCACACAGCTAAAATAACGAAGGAGTGGCTTCACAACAACTCCGTGACTGTTCTTGAATGGCCCAGCCAGAGCCCTGACTTAAACCCAATTGAGCATCTCTGGAGAGACCTAAAAATGGCTGTCCACCAACGTTTACCATCCAACCTGACAGAACTGGAGAGGATCTTCAAGGAGGAATGGCAGAGGATCCCCAAATCCAGGTGTGAAAAACTTGTTGCATCTTTCCCAAAAAGACTCATGGCTGTATTAGATCAAAAGGGTGCTTCTACTAAATACTGAGCAAAGGGTCTGAATACTTAGGACCATGTGATATTTCAGTTTTTCTTTTTTAATATCTGCAAAAATGTCAACAATTCTGTGTTTTTCTGTCAATATGGGGTGCTGTGTGTACATTAATGAGGAAAAAAATGAACTTAAATGATTTTAGCAAATGGCTGCAATGTAACAAAGAGGGACAATTTAAGGGGGTCTGAATACTTTCCGTACCCACTGTATATACACTTTTCTGTAAACTGAGACCAAACTTTTTTTTTGGTAACATTTGGGTGATTGGGACAGCACATCTGTCACTGATTTAGGGCAGTGTAAGCATATTAACTGTATTGCAGGTTAGTTCATACTTTGATATAACTTCATATGCAATATTTCATTTTCTGTCTGAGTCCATGTTTATTTTGTTTAACTTTATTTCTCAGTTTATAAAACCATCTACAATTCATACAATACAACACATGCAATTGAGGTAAAAAAAAAAAAGGCTTGAAGTCTAAAAGTAATTGAAAACATTTTAAAATCAAGAAAATTAGTAAAAAATAATAATAAATAATAATAATAATAAAATAAAATAATAAAAAATAATAAAAATACTTCAGTTCCAAAATTCATACAACAAAATTATGTAAACTGATCAAAATCCTGAAGTGTCTGTAAACACATTTAATCTGCACAAACCATTAACAGATACATGAATATGGTTTATTATTGCAAAAAAATAAAAATAAAAATTGGTTAAAAAAGTTTAACTATAATGTTTCTATTTTCAGAATTTGGTCATTTTATTTTATCAAAATTTAGCTAGTTCATGAATATTTTTGTGGTTGATTAGAGCTTGCACAAATAACGAGGTTGGGAACCAATTACTATCTATTGTAAGGTTAATCATTTTCTTAATTAGCAAAGCCTTTCAGCACTTTCCCAATTAGCTAAAATGATGCTGTCCCATCCACCCAAAAAGTTTGTACAATGTAGTATATGACAATTTTAGGACCTTATTATTAAAACTATCAAGAGCTTATGTAATTTCCTCAGTTCATGCATTTCACAGTCAACTTCCTGTTTAATGCCTGCCCCGCCCACCTACATGATGTCATGCCAATGAGGTCATCACATTTTAATGATGTGGTCTCACAGCTAGGGCTCAGCAAAAAAGTTATTATTTACACTCATTAAAGCGGAACTCAGTAAGATTTGCGAAGCTCCCCCTACAGGTTCCTTCAGTGAATCACAGTGTCGTAAATACTCCAAGCGCAGCTCTGGACTACAACGACTACAACGCTCACCAGCAGAGTAGTTTTGCAAATACAGTACAAGAAAGAGGAGGTGGGTAATTTGCAAATACAGTACACTCGATGGAGGTGGGTAATTTTCGAAATTGTCTTATAAAGTCATAATATATACATTGTTTTTGAATTACCGTAAAGCATTTTGTCACTCTCGCATGAACGTGAACATGAGGCGAGATTGTTTCGGGTCGATGCAGCTCAACTTGCAAGTGCTGTTTTCTGGCGTAGACGTGCCAGAGGGAGTTAGTGCACGCCTCAAACACATCACTACAAGTAAATTAACCATCGTAAGGACTTAGAAAACTATTTATGAAGGTAAAAAAACTTACTTAGTTCTGCTTTAAGTGAGAAAATAAATTCTGTTGTTATACTGTCCCATTTGACCTCATGTCCCAATCACCCTTAATTCAGCTTATGTCAAATCATTACACAAAGCTTGAATATTCATGATATTAAAGGCTAAAATTAACATTAATAAACATTAATAATAGAGTTATTGGGTGCCTAAAATACATTTTTACCTTGTCATTTAGTGTTTGTCAGTAACAAGGACATTGTCAGATCTGATGCTGGGACAAATGTCAGCGCTGCAGCTCAGAGTGGAAGCCAGATTACAGCACCTGTGCTCACTAACAATACAATAACAGGCAATGTCAACATCATACATAATGCACCTAGTAAGTAAAATGTGTTGTACATTTCATAGATACTGATCATTTTGACTATGATCTTTTTTTTTTTTCGATAATATATTGAGTATTTTCATGTGTAATCACAGGTCATATGCTAAAATGTATTCATTGTATTAGTAGTAAAAGGATCTACTTGATACTTTCTAATAAAATTATATTAATGCTGAATATGTTTTAGATTTAGCTGTTGAAATCTTATAATTTATTGACATTTGAGACACCCCAGGTAGGGTAAAACATTAACTAATAGATATCACCATACTTCCCCAGCTGATTGATTACATTAAGAATTGCAAACATTTTTAGTAAGTTTTCTTAAATGTTATGTTTAAATTTGCAAATGAGGCATTATCTAATTAAATATGCACTAATTTGCATGCATTAATAGAACACAAATCTGAACATTTGTTTTACATTTGTTTTTTTGTTTTTTTTTTGACCATTAGAGTTAAAGGTTTTTACAGAGGGGATTTCGGATCTCTTTTTATCACTTCACACATCAGAAAATACTGTCAACAGCCAGAAAAAATAAAATTTCACCATTTGTTTAGAAAAAAATGTTGTATAAAGTCAGGCAAAGTATATATCAACAAACCCCTCTATAAAAATCTTCAGAATATAGATAGGAATAAAACTGTAAAGTAAGTGCTGCTGAAGTGGAAATTTCTGACTCAGAGCAAGAGAAAAAAATAATTTTGAGAAAATGGTCTTTAAAGATACACCGATCAGGCATAACATTATGACCACCTTCCTAATATTGTGTTGATCCCCTTTTGCTGCAAAAACAGCCCTGAACCGTCATGGACTCCTCTAGACCCCTGAGGGTGTGCTGTGGTATCTGCACCAAGATGTTAGCAGCAGATTCTTTAAGTCCTGTAAGTTGCGAGGTGGAGCCTCCATGGATCGGACTTGTTTGTTCAGCACATCCCACAGATGCTCAATTGGATTGTGGGGAATTTGGAGGCCAAGTCAACACCTCAAACTCGTTGTTGTGCTCCTCAAACCATTCCTGAACCATTTTGCTTTGTGGCAGGAGCATTATCCTGCTGAAAGAGCCACAGCCACCAGGGAATACCGTTTCCATGAAAGGGTGTACATGGTCTTAACAATGCTTAGGTAGGTGGTACGTGTCAAAGTAACATCCACATGGATGGCAGGACCCAAGGTTTCCCAGCAGAACATTGCCCAAAGCATCACACTGCCTCCGCCGGCTTGCCTTCTTCCCATAGTGCATCCTGGTGCCATGTGTTCCCCAGGTAAGAGATGCACACGCACCCGACCATCCACGTGATGTAAAAGAAAACGTGATTCATCAGACCAGGGGTCTCATTTATAAAGCATGCGTATGCACAAAACGGGGCTGGAAACGTGCGTACGCCACTTCTGACACATAAGTTGTGATTTATAAAGACAAACTTGACGGGAAAATTTGCGCACCTCCACGCAAACTCTGACCCATGTGTATGAACATTTTGGAGACAGAGCAGTTTGGCGACACCGATGGCGAGCTGAGGGACTGACGGCAGATGAAGGAAAACCACTTTAAATTCTCATTATGAGTCCTAATCATAAATACAATGCATGATCACAATAACAGATTAAATACTACTACTAATAATAAAAAATTTAAACTCGCGTGGAAACACGTTTTCATTTTGATATACACATTTACATTAATATTACACTTTCACTAATGGCGATAATCACTGAAATTACACGCAGTCATTATGCAGAAGTTAAACAAAAATGATATGAATTTAGATAGATGTGCTACTCTCGATCACTTTTCCTGTGACAGGCTGTTTTAATTACAGCGAGCAGTGAAAGGCGCACAATCTTTAAACTAAACTGCAGATGTTATGACAATATTTTAGCGAGAACGATGATCAGTGATGCACACTTGGATATTATGGAAGACACTGCTGGATTCGGTGGTCGAACGGTCCGCTGTCCAGTTTGAAGAGCTCCAATGATAATATCTTACTGTACAACCACAGCTGCAGGAGGTGTTGATGTCATGTGAAGGATCTTCAAACAGTTACCACTGTATTTGAAGGATGTAATTTGAGGAAAACGGTAAGATTTGCATGTTTTCTTTTTAAAATATTTTGTCAGTGACGCGCCGAGAAAGACAATTGTATTTACACTGCAATAAATAAGTAGGCCGATCTGTTTCCACTAAAAGTAGCCTATAAACTTCCTAAAAATATATGTTTACCTTATCAGCAAAACTGCATAAATTTGATTCGAATTGTTTAAAACAATTAAAATACTATTTGGCCAGTGGAAATATATGAATCAACTATATTCTAAAACCTTTATCTCAAGTATTTTATACGATTTTGTTTTTATGTATTTTTTGATATATTCATTCTAAAACGTAAAGAGGATATAGGATGATTTATAGTCCATATCTAATATTTTCAAATGTCTTGTACCTTTGACGGTGTTAACCATGGTGTCACGTGGATGGGAATGTTTATGGAAATGATATGCAGATGAGGTTATGCATAGTAAAACTAGGTGGCATAAGCTCCATATATGGTGATTTTGGGGAGGAGACAGGGTGGAGATGCACGTACGCACAATCTTCCTTATAAAGGGATTTGTGCGCAGGTTCTGGCGTACGCATGGTTTTATAAATCAGATTTTTTTGTGTGTACGTACACTTTTAGGATGAAATCTATGCAAAGTTTTATAAATGAGGCCCCAGGCCACCATCTTCCATTGCTCTGTGGTCCAGTTCTGTTGCTCACGTGTCCACTGTTGGCTCTTTCGGCGGTGGACAGGGGTCAGAATGGGCACCCTGACTGGTCTGCAGCTATGCAGCTCCATACGCTACAAACTGTGATCACTGTGTATTCTGACACCTTTCTATCAGAACCAGCATTAACTTCTTGAGCAATTTGAGCTACAGGAGCTCATCTGTTGGATCGGACCACACGGACCAGCCTTCGCTCCCCATGTGCATCAATGAGTCTTGGCCGCCCATGACCCTGTCGCCAGTTCACCACTGTTCCTTCCTTGGACCTCTTTTGATAGATACTGACGACTGCAGACCGGGAACACCCTACAAGAGCTGCAGTTTTGGAGATGCTCTGAAAACACTGTTCCTGCTCGATTGCTCCTGTCTGCCTCGCTGTCTCTGCCTCGCTGCTGGTGGTTTGCGTCTCCATATAGCTTTGTATAGCTTTGTTTTCTCTTACTTTTATTGAATCTCTTACTTTTATTCATTGTTGCTTATATTATTATTATTGCCTACCACATTAATCTGACGTCGCTAGCTTGTAATCTTTGAATCTAAATCGCTGTTACAACGTGTTTGCATCTCGCTAGCTTGTTAACTTGTCATCAGTCTCGCGCGCTCCTTTTTCAACGCGTTCATCAAACAGCTGTGGTAACTCAGATCAGTCTACAAACACGGTGAGTCATGTCATCCTCTCCCAGTGTTATTTTATGTTCAGTTTGTCACATGTTCAGCATAGCTCTCTCTGTCAGCGACGAGGGATTTACATGTCATAAATGTAGGGAAATAGGCTGACAGAGAGAATCTCAGAATTAGAGACACGCATCCAAACTTTAATCGAGGATAGTAAGAATGCAGGGGCTTCAGATACTGTTTTGGATGCAACTAGCTTAGTAAACTCTGTACATTGTTCGGTTCCGGCTGTAGAGCCCGCGCAGCAGGGCAATTGGGTAACGGTGCGGAAAACACCACTCTTCCGTTCCAGTAAAAACATCAAACAGGTTCTCCCCACTCAGTGACGCACCCACTGAGAATCCTGTTGAAACTGCCCTAGTTATTGGCGATTCTATTACATGGAACGTGAAAATAGAGACACCAGCCACCATAGTAACATGTTTGCTGGGAGCCAGAGCACCTGACATCAAAGCAAATTTAAAAGTGCTGGCTAATGCTAATCGTAAATACTCTAAAATTATTATTCACATCGGCACAAAAGATGTTCGACTTCGCCAGTCGGAGAGCACTAAAATTAACATTAAAGAGGTGTGTGAACTCGCAAGTACAATGTCAGGAGAAGTAATTTGCTCTGGCCCTCTTCCTGTTCGTCGGAGTGATGAGATAGTTAGCAGATTATCATCACTCAATGGCTGGCTGTCTAAGTGGTGTCTGCAGAATAATATAGGTTTCATAGACAATTGAAAAAAATTTTGAGGCAGACCTGACCTGTTGAAAAGAGATGGTATTCATCCGTCCCGGGATGGTGCTGCTCTTCTCTCTAGTAATATGGCACATAGTCTTAGAGCTGAAACATGACAAACTGGGGCCCAGGACAGGAAGCAGACAGACTGGCTAAACCGACCGTCTGCTAGCTGCATCACGTTACAGAAGTCAGATAAATCCCAACACATAGAAACTCTTACACCTAGATATTATCACATAGAGACTGTGTCTGTACCCCGAATTAGTAAAAACAAAAAACTTCCAAACCCATTTAATGGTAAAAATTTAATTGATGTTCAGCAAATAAAAAATAGAGATAATAATGATAAACAAATGATAAAGCTTGGGTTATTAAATATTAGATCACTTTCTTCAAAAGCACTTATTGTAAACAATATTATCACAGACAATAATCTAGATGTGCTGTGTTTGACAGAAACCTGGCTAAAACCAGACGATTACATTACTTTAAATGAGTCTAGTCCTCAAGGTTATGATTATCGACACAGTCCTCGTCAGAAAGGCAAAGGGGGAGGTGTTGCTGTAATTTATGGTAATATTTACAGTATCAGCCAGAAGTCTTTCAAATATAATTCCTTCGAAGTGATGGTGCTTTACGTAACATTATGTAAGTTGACATTTGTGCTGGCTACTGTATATAGGCCACCAGGACACCATACAGACTTTATCAAAGAAATTGCAGATTTTCTATCAGAATTAGTACTAGCTGCAGATAAAGTCCTTGTTGTTGGTGATTTTAATATCCATGTAGATAATAAAAAAGACTCATTGGGATTGGCATTTTCAGACATTCTAAACTCTATTGGTGTTAGACAACATGTGTCAGGACCCACTCAGTGTCGTAATCATACTTTAGATCTAATATTGTCACATGGAATCGATATTTGTGCCGTTGAAATTCTGCAGCAGAGTGATGACATCTCAGATCATTATCTAGTCTCGTGTATACTACATTTAGTCAAAGAGGCTAAACTGCCTCCCTGCCATAAATATGGTAGAACCATCACTTCTACCACTAAAGATCGCTTCATAAATAATCTTCCTGATCAGTTTCATCGCCTTAGCATACCAGACAGCTTAGAAGACCTCTATGTTGCAACAGAAACTATTGCCTCTGTCTTTTCCAGCACATTAGACTCAGTTGCTCCTTTGCGTTTAAAAAAGATTAAGGAAATTAATCCAACGCCATGGTACAATGAGCACACTCGGGCCCTAAAAACAGCAGCTAGAAAAATGGAGCGCAGCTGGAAGAAAACAAAACTAGAAGTATTTCGCATTTCGTGGAGAGAGAATGAATGAGTACAGAAAGGCCTTAAAAACTTCTAGATCTGCCTATTTTTCAAAACTTTTAGAAGAAAATAAACACAACCCTAGGTATTTATTTGATACAGTGGCTAAATTAACAAGAAATAAAGCTTCAACTTCTGATGTTTCTAAAGAGTACAGCAGTAATGACTTTATGAACTTCTTTACTTGCAAGATTGATAATATTAGAGAAAAAATTATAACCATGCAACCGTCTACTACAGTATTGTGTCAGACAGTGCATTGTAGTGTCCCTGAAGAAAAATTCAATTCATTTACTGCTTTAGGAGAGGAAGAATTGTCTAAACTTGTTAAATCATCAAAATCAACAACATGTATGTTAGACCCTATACCGACTAAGCTATTGAAAGAGATGCTTCCGGAGGTCATAGATCCTCTTTTTAATATTGTTAATTTATCTTTATCACTAGGATACGTACCAAAAACTTTTAAGCTGGCTGTTATTAAAAAAAAACACAACTTGATCCTAGAGAATTAGTCAATTACAGGCCGATTTCAAATCTCAGGTTCTATCAAAAATACTAGAAAAGGCAGTTTCATCACAACTATGTTCCTTTTTAGAAAGAAATAGTATCTGTGAGGATTTCCAGTCAGGATTTAGACTGTACCATAGTACTGAGACTGCTCTCATTAGAGTTACTAATGATTTGCTCTTATCATCAGATCGTAGTTGTATCTCTCTATTAGTGTTACTGGATCTTAGTGCTGCATTTGACACTATTGATCACAATATTCTTCTAAATAGCATTAGTGGAATTGCATTGGCATGGTTCAAATCATATTTATCTGACCGTTATCAGTTTGTAGTAGTAAACGATGAGATGTCATATCAATCACAAGTTAAATATGGAGTACCGCAAGGCTCAGTGCTAGGACCGTTGCTTTTCACTCTGTACATGCTACCCTTGGAGATATCATTAGGAAGCATGGCATTAGTTTTCATTGTTACGCTGATGATACTCAGCTCTATATTTCTTCACGCCCTGACGAAACTTACCAATTCGCTAAATTAACAGAATGTATAGCTGATATAAAAAACTGGATGACCAGTAATTTCCTACTACTAAATTCAGAAAAAACAGATTCTAATTTTTGGACTGAAAACTACTTCACGCAATAACCTAGAATACTGTCTAACACTTGATGGCTGCTCTGTTAAGTCTTCGTCGTCAGTTAGGAACCTGGGTGTGCTCTTTGATACCAATCTTTCATTTGAAGGCCATGTTATTAGCATCTGCAAAACCGCATTCTTCCATCTTAAAAATATATCTAAACTACGACATATGCTCTCAAAGAAAAATGCAGAACAGTTAGTTCATGCGTTCATGACCTCAAGGCTAGGTTACTTTAACGCTCTACTGGGTGGTTGTTCCTCCCGCTTGATAAATAAACTACAGCTCGTACAAAATGCAGCAGCTAGAGTTCTTACTAGAACTAAGAAGTATGACCATATTAGCCCAGTTCTGTCAACACTGCATTGGCTTCCTGTTAAACATCATGTAGATTTTAAAATCTTGCTAATTACTTACAAAGCACTAAATGGTTTAGCTCCCCAGTACCTGAGCGAGCTCTTAAATCATTATAATCCTTCACGTTTATTGCGATCTCAGAATTCAGGCCAGCTGATAAATACCTAGAATATCAAAATCAACCGCAGGTGGTAGATCCTTTTCCTATTTGGCACCCAAACTCTGGAACAATCTTCATAGCATTGTTCGGGATGCAGACACACTCTGTCAGTTTAAATCTAGACTAAAAACACATCTCTTTAACCTGGCATACACATAACACATTATCAATTTATATTTTAAAATCCGTTAAAGGATTATTAAGCTGCATAAATTAGGTCAGCCGGAACCGGGAACACTTCCTATAACACCAGATGTACTCGTTACATCAGAATGGCATCTACGCTAATATTAGTCTTTCTGTTTATCCCGAGGTTTACCGTAGTCAACCGGATCCGGGCCGTATCCAGCGGAGACCAAGGACCTGCGCCTTGACATGACCACAACGCAGCCCTGAAGCATCAGCAGAGATCGAGTCGACTAGATCATCCATTGTGAAGGCCTCATCGACACGACAGCCAGTGCCACAGTTCCTCAACAAACCGTCCATACCGGCGTGATGAATACGATCCTCAACTGGATGGAACTGGAATAAATACTTTGATTGTTGCTATCCTATCAGACTTATGATAGCAACCTGATTCATAACAAAACACTGTTCGCCAGAGGAGAACTGCCCCCCCCGACTAAGCCTGGTTTCTCCCAAGGTTTTTTTCTCCATTTTAACACCTATTTGCCACTTGTTTGCCACCTGATGTCACCTGTTGGAGTTTGGGTTCCTTGCCGCTGTCGCCTTTGGCTTGCTTAGTTGGGGACACTTGACATTTGACTTGACATTTGATATTCAACAGTATTCTTGACATTTATTCAACAGTGCTTTTGATCTGCCTGCATTGACACTATTCTTTAAGAGCTGCTGTGCAGCCAAAATTATGTACCAGTTATCAATGTAAAGCTGCTTTGACACAATCTGCATTGTAAAAAGCGCTATATAAATAAAGGTGACTTGACCCAGTCGTCTAGCCATCACAATTTGGCTCTCGTCAAACTCACTCAAATCCTTACACTTGCCCATTTTTCCTGCTTCTAACACATCAACTTTGAGGACAAAATGTTCACTTTCTGCTTAATATATCCCCCCACTAACAGGTGCCGTGATGAAGAGATGATCAGTGTTATTCACTTCAGCTGTCAGTGCTCATAATGTTATGCTGATCTGTGAATGTACTGTAATTGAAATCTACAGACACAAATATATAAAGTGCTATAAAAGATACACAAAAGTGTATTTTGGATGTTTTCTTTCCATCAGTCCTCTTTCAACACTTAATGAAAAGCCAAAAAGCGCATAATCCCAAAATTGACAGGTGCATGAAAACTGTTTTTTGTCTAATTTTCTGCAGGTTCTACTTCGAATGGCCCACCCTCTGAAACAACACGAATCCCAGGTAAGAGATAAATCTGATATGTCTTGAATGTTTTACCTTTTGCCTTTTAATTTAGCATCTACAGTCTGCTCTAAAATGTCTTACTCTATTAGAATCAGAATTAGTTTCAAAATGCACTAACCCTGTTTAACATTGCTTATTTTGTGGGCAGCAACAAGTTCTGTGATTTTAAAATATAAGGAGCTGATCTGCAGCGAGTATCGGTGTGTGACCGAGTATAACTCACGGTCTGGTGAACATGTGCTGCTGTCTGAGCGCTACACACAACCTCTGATCCTTCAGAGACATAGAGGTCAAAAAGAAAGAGAAGAAGAGATCAGATCCAGTGGAGAAAGCTTCCAGAAGGTCCTCAGCGCCCGGAGAGCAGTGATGACTCTGTCCGTCTGAACTCTCTGTTCGACCCAGATGGACACGGAATCCGTCCCAGTGCTGTTATACTGCAGGGGAATTCTGGAAATGGGAAATCTTTCACTGTGCAGAAGATCATGATGGACTGGGCATCTGGTGACCTCTACAAAGAGCAGTTTAATGTTGTGTTCCACTTAAAGTGTAAAGAAATAAACCGCATTTGTGGCAAAAAGAGTTTTGCGGAGATCTTGAGCTGCAGTTGTAGTTTAACATCAGATCAGATCTCACAGGTACTACAGCATTCACCAGAGAAGAGATGCTCTTCATCATTGATGGATTTGATGAGCTGAGACTCACTCAGGACATTAATGACATGTCACCACACACTGATCTGCTTCAGAAAGCCCCAGCTGAGGTCATTCTTTGTGACCTGCTGAGGGGTCGAATCCTGCCAGAATCCTTCCTTCTGGTCACCTCCAGATCTACAGCCACAGATACACTGAGTAAACTGCTCAAAGGACCTCAGCGTTTCTCTGAGATCATGGGATTTTCAGAAAAGGGGGTAGAGGAGTACTTCCAGAAGTTCTTTAAAAATGAGGAACATTTCAGGAAGGCTTACACACTAGTGAAGACGAATGAAACTCTCATCACCGCCTGTTCCATCCCTGTCGTCTGCTGGATCATCTGCACAACTATCAAGGAACGACTCAAAAACACTGCAGATGTAACAAGTGGACTGGAAACCACCACCTCCATTTACGTTGACTTTGTGTGCACGCTCTTGAAGCATCACTGCCAGGGTTTGAGTCAGTCCATCCCGACCCTGCTGAGGAGTCTGGGTCAGCTGGCAGAGAGAGGGATGCTGGAACAGCAAGTCCTGTTGGATGAGAAAAGTGTTTATGAAACAGTTTCAGACCCTGCTGGCAGTCCGTTCCTGTGCAAGTTCCTGTTTAAGAAAAGAATCCACCAGGAGACGATGTTCAGTTTCATGCATCTCAGCTTTCAGGAGTTCTTCACTGCTCTGTACTATGTCCTTTTGGGTGAAAAAGAGTCCCAGAGAAAATTTACACAGCTATTTTCCATTAATAAATACTCAAGTCGTCATCATTTTTTTCCTTCACATTTTTCAGCTGTGGTGCAGTTTGCATTTGGTCTGCTGAATAAGGATGTGAGATGCACACTTGAGGAACATGGTCTCTTTGTTCATTCAAAAACACAGACTCGTCTGAAAGAATGGATTTTGAAAATGGTTCAAAATATCCACATATTCAGTTAAAGCACTTTTTTACCTTCACTGTCTCTATGAACTTCATGAAGAGGAATTTGTGAAAAAAGCTATGAAAACCTGGAAGAGAATTCATGCAGATGATCGATTCATAAGCAGAACAGACTGCTGGGTCCTGCTGTACTGCTCTCAGTGCTGTCAGTGCATCGAAGAACTGGATCTTTTTGTGTGCACATTAACACCTGAAAATTTCCGTATGATTCTGCCTGTTTATCACAAGTTTAAGAAAGTAAGGTAAGTGCTTTGACAGATACATGATGGATCTTATTAATATCTGTATAATTCATTCTATTTTTTATATTATTCATACATCACTGATATGAATGTTTACATACCAATGATATATATTTAATACATTTTATAAATGTCATTATGTTTTTATTATTTATTGCAAGTTAACTTGATTATTTAGTCTTTACACATCTTCTGGATTTGATTTTACAGCTTGAACGTACACGTTTCATCAGACTCTGATCTTGATGAACTGATAAACACTCTCACAAGAGGACAGACCCTGAGATCAAAGCGGTAATGTCTCAAAATACATTTCATACATTTAAAGTATTTTATGTACACATGAGTTATCGTCCTTCAGTGTGCTTTTGTTTTATGTTCAGTTCATCAATCTTTTTTCTGTCCTTTGATTTGCAGCATTGATGTCCTCTTCATATTTACAAACTTTGAGTGTTGTTATCTTCATTTGTCAATCGATGAAGAAATCAGGTGAAGAAAAAGTGAACCCTTTTTCTGTTCATCAAATATCTGTTTCTCATGATAACCAGATAAAGTTATGTGACGATTTATATTTTGGATAGCCAGTTATATCATCACCTTGTTCAATAACCACAATAGAATAATCTAGCAGTACATGTGTAACAATCAGCCAAATGGGTTGAGTCACAAGATTTAAAATGGGGTCAGATTTTACTGTGTGAGTTTGTTAGTGGTTAAAAGAATGAGACATAAAACAGTGATAAGTTTAAATAAGAATGGTGTATTTACAATATTCAAAGGAACTTTAAAACAACACAATAAAACCAGGAAAACTCAGTCTGTTAAAAGCATACAGTCCCAAGTACCATACCCTAAAACAGTCCAAGAATCCTAGTGTGCTGATAAAGTCCCAATGTGAGTGTCCACCGGTGTATATACAAATGTCCACAGTAGTGATAGTCCAAAGTTGTGTCTGGAGAGGTAAGTCCGCAAATGGTAACTCCACAATCCAGTTAAGATGACTGTTAGTGAGTCCTTGTTTGTTTGCCATGCTGCCCTTTATACAGATGTTTACCAGGCCAACCATTCATTTCTTAAAGACATACACACTTAAAATGTTAAGAGGAATAAAATGGACTAAAACACATGTAAACCAATTAAAACTCTATAATACATAAAATCATTGTAATAAATAGAGCGGTAAAACATGCATTTTGTGTGACAGTGTCACATAGTCCCCCCCCTTAGCCTACGTCAACACGGGGAAGAAACTAGTCTCTTAAGAGTACTGTCAACCATTGTCCATAAAAATGGGTATCCTCTTTAAAGTGTGTCTTAAAATGTCTTTGAAATAAATTAGCTAAAACTAGGCACTCCCCATGCAGGCACTAGGTGGTTGGAAGGAACTGGGGAACCATTACAGAGTGGAGGAAGTCGATACCAGCCTGGGTAACCCTGGGTAGGTTGCGCAGTTCCTCCCTGGTGCTTACTATACCCAGCTTTGCTGGCACGCCACTCCCCTCGAGCATTCCTCCTTCCTTGCTTGATGGTTGGTGATGATGATGATGCAGGGTGACGAGATGGTTCTTTGTTCTTTCCGTTGACGTTACACACTCCGCAGTCTCCCACATATCGCCAGACATCCTTACGGACCGTTGGCCACCAGGCGACCTCCAGGACGCTGAGAAGAGTTTTCAGCCGACCATGATGTCTCTCCGTTGTCCTTTTGTGGAGGCTCTGTAGCGTTTGTTCAATCAAGGCCTTTGGGACGACAAGCTGCAGTCGGTACTGGCCGTCCTTGCACTGGATCTGTCGGTACAGCAAGCCCTGGTGGTTGATCATTGTGATCCTGTCTGTCTGGGGTGTGGAAGAGATGATGGTGAGTGTGCAGTCATCCTGTTGTGTGCTGTTGGCTTCCTCACTGGAGAAGGGTAGAACAGAGAAGATGTAGCTGACATCTGGCCCTGATGATGTCTTGGTGCAGCTAATTCCTTGCTCTGTTGTGTTGTCCGTCTGTGAAGGTGTTGAGATGGTGGAACAGTCAGTGGGAGGTGAAGAGGTGTAGATTGTGGAAGGCACAGGGTTGGAAGTCTCTGCAGGAGTTGGGACAGTGGCTTCCGGAAGTTTCTTTTCCTTAAGTTGTTTTGCCCACTGTTTGTCTCTCCTCTGAAAGCACTCAACAACCTCTTTTTCTAATGCCGCCATAGCCTCTTTCACATATTCCTCCATCTTATTGAATCTTACATCCACAGCCTCTCTAAAACACATTTCACGGTTCAACTGACTTTCAACAGAGTCTTTAAAATCCTTCTCCAGTTTTAAAACAAGGTTTTTAAGAGAAAGTACTTCAGTACGAAGCTGTTCACAGTCACACTGGTGTAAAAATCCGTTCATCATTAAAATTAGCAGGTGTTTTAAAAGGAGCAGCATTACCAAAATGAGTCGCCATCTTTTACCACTTTCTCAACACAGTTTTTAAAATCTTAAACGTTCCCCGGCCATACCACTCTCTGAGCACGCCCGATCTCGTCTGATCTTGGAAGCTAAGCAGAGTCGGGCCTGGTTAGTACTTGGATGTTTAACCTGGTTGTGGTGGTGTACACGGATTGAATTGTAAATACACTTGGGTTTATTGTTGACATCGGTCTCCTGTTGTATTTCTTTTTTTTGTTTCCTGCTGTTTAAGAGGCGTAAACGTTCCCTTTATTTAGTGTAACTTCCTGGCCTATTAACTGGAGTGTTACATATGGTGGCCCGTACGGGGAACGTTTAAGATTTTAAAAGCTGTGTTGAGAAGAGTGTTTTAAGATGACGACAAATCCAATTAATGCTGCTTCTTTTAATACATCTGCTGGTTTTAACGATGAATGGGTTTTACATCATTGTGAATGTGTACAGCTTCGTGCTGAGGTGGCTGCTCTTAAAAACATTGTTTTAAAACTGGAGAAGGATTTTAAAGACTCTGTTGAAAGTAATCTTAACCGTGAACTGTATTTTAGAGAGGCTGTGGATTTTAAATTTGAGAAAATGGAGGAATCTATAAAGGATGCCGTGGCGACACTAGAGAGAGAGGTCATCGACTGTTTTAAGAGGAGAGACAAAAAATGGGCGAAACAGCTGGAGCAATCAAGGGATCCAGAACCCGCCATCTCCCCTCCCACTGCGACGACCAGCCCAGTGCCTCCCACGTCGACCCCTGGCTTTCCTCCGACCAACGATCCCACTGCCTCAACCACTTCACGGACTATCAACAGAGCAACCAATGGAGGATTCTGTGCCACTGTTACTACTGGGCCAGACTTGGACACCATCTTCTCCATCCTCCCCTTCTCCAGACAGCAGCACATCAGCGCACAGGGTGATGACGACACTCTCCAGAGAATTTCCATCTCTCCCTCCACTCCACCGACCGACAAGATCAAAGTGCGGGACCACCAAGGAGTGCTGTATCGTCAGATCCAGAAGGGGGACGGCAACATAAAGATCCAGCTCGTCGTCCCCAAGGCCCTGATCCAGCAGACGATACAGCACTTCCACCAAAAGACCCCAGAGAGACACCATAGGCGGCTGAAGACCCTCCTGCAGATCCTGGAAGTTGCCTGGTGGCCCACGATCCGCAGCGACATCTGGAGATTTGTCGGTGACTGCAAGTCGTGTGGGGTGGAGACCAAGGAGTGTGCCGTCATCAACCCCAGCAGCAAACCACCTCATCACCGTTCATCATCAACATCCACCAAAGAGACCCACAAGCCGGATAGGAGGAAATGCCGGGGGGAGTGGCGTGCCAGGAAGGCTGGACTGGCTGGCCTCTGTGGGAGGGCCTAGTTTTATCTAATTTATTACAAAGACATTTTAAGACACACATTTTAGAGGACACCCACTATATGGACAATGGCTGACAGTTCCTTTTAAGGACTAGTCTCTTCCCTGGGGTGCCGAAGGCTAAGGGGGGGACTATGTGACACTGTCCCATAAAATACATGTTTTACCGCTCTATTTATTACAATGATTTTATGTATAATAGAGTTTTAATTGGTTTACATGTGTTTTAGTCCATTTTATTCCTCTTACCTATTTTAATGTGTGTATGTCTTTAAATGTGTATGGGTCTGCCTGTCATGTGACTGGTCACATGACAGGAACCAGGAAGTAGACCAGCATAAAGGAGGCAGCATGACAAACAATCAGCCTGATTGCAAACACAACAGCTGGACTGTGGAGTTACTTTTATGGACTTGCCTTTCCAGCCAATCACATCACTTTCCGTGGACTTTGTATATACACCGGTGGACATTTCTCACTTGCACATTGGGACTTATCAGCACACTAGGATTCTTAAGGACTGTTTTATGGTATGGTGAACATGGACTCCCTGCTTTTAACAGCCTAAGTTATTCTAGTTTTATTGTGTTGTTTTAAGTTCCTTGTGAATATTGTAAATACACTTTATTTATTCATTTGTTGTCTGTCTCATCTTTTTAAACACTCCAAAAGCTCACACAGTATAATCTGACCCCAATTTCAATCAATGTAAAATCGACCGATAGGGCCGATCGTTACACATGTATAAGCCTTTTCCTGTTATAGTCTGTTCTGCACAATCTTATTGTAACAGAGGGGACGGGACAACGGAGTGGGACATTTACGTGCAGGCTTTATTAAAATGAGCGTAGTCGTACAGGCAGAGGTCAAACATCAGCAAACAGATCCAAGAGGGCAAGGCAATAGAGTAATCTAAAACACAGGCTATGGTCAAGGCCAGCAGCAAACGATTATCAAACAAAGAAACAGTCCAGGGTCAAAAACACGGGCAGGGCAGGGCACAAGGAACACGGAGACAAGGTCGAACAAAGGCAATGGCTGTGTCTGAAAACCT
Organism: Culter alburnus; assembly: GCA_028476615.1. Lineage (NCBI taxonomy): Eukaryota > Metazoa > Chordata > Actinopteri > Cypriniformes > Xenocyprididae > Culter > Culter alburnus. The sequence continues at coordinate 46,009 of JAOTNS010002959.1, forward strand.
AGGTAGCTGTCTTGCTGCCTTGCTGTCTTATAAGAGAATGACTTGTATGGCAACGTTTGTGCATGAAGGTACCTCACGAAACTGATTTCGGATAGACTTCTGAGGCAGCGTAACAGTTTAATTATCTACAGCAATATAGCGCAAGCTTTGGTGAGAACTAAACAAATATTTAATTATTACAGTAGTAATTTCTCGATAGAAATGATATCAAAATTGAAATATGTTGGTCAAAATCGTACATTTATACACAAACTGAGCAGCAAACGCAACTTTCGGACGCCATCTTTATTTTTCTAGCTCAGCTGTCACAGAATGGAAAGCACATGATTGTGGGATATCAAAGGCAGCTAAGGATACATCCATGCTTCCTTCAAAAATCGATCAGATGAAGGTATCTCATGAGACAGGAAGGGAAGCTAACATTGGATTCGGACGTGCCTTGATGCCTTCCTACCTTGAAATGTGTCCTCAGAAGGCAGCATTTTCCAGTTTTCGAACGCAGCCAATGAGTGTGTGTGTGAGTGCAGCTTATAAAGGGTCACTGATGGGAAACAGGTGTGAGTGCATGATTGGTTCCTAGGTGAGGGATTGTGGGAAATGTAGTCCAGAGTGAAGTGACTGCGTGTATGCACTGAAAAAGTCTTAATGTAGGAACAGAGACCTCTGGTGGGGAGTGGAAGGAGACAGCAGTGGGCGGACACGTGACACTAATACCTTCAGATTATAATTATGGTAGTAATAATGCAGCTAAAATGGCAACCCAAAAAACATCAAACAATAAAGTACCACACTATCAGCTAATGATGGAGATAATGACTGATGCCCAAAAGACCATTAATTAATCATCATTTTAAAAAATCACAAAGAGTTATTCAAAACAATGACTTGTTGGTTTATAGACACAACAACACTGATGCTAATTCTGTTTATTTATTTATTTATTTTTATTATAGTATCAAGATAATAACTTCAACACCTTCGCAGTCACTCAAACTCACCTCTCAGTGCCAAGAGCCAATCAACACTGAGTGGGCCAAACTTACTCAGATAATTCACCAAGGAGATTCAGATGCATTAATGTCAGTTCTCTGTTCTTTCTCTGAACTGAAAAAGATGGAAATTAAACTACACTGTCTAAGTAAGATGTGGACTCACTGGATCCTCCAAATCATCCAGAACTGCTCCAGTCTAACAGAACTCGAGTAAGAAAAACATGTGAAATCATCTTCTGTCTTGTTCCTATATGAATTTGTCTGTTGTTAGGAACTGTGTAGCACATATTTAAACTCATAGTCCATCCAAAAATGAGAAATATGTCATTTTACTCACCTTCATGTTATGACTTACTTTCTTCTGAGGAACACAAAATAACTGTTGATGTCCCAAACAGTTTTGGAAAATACAATGGAATTCAATGGGAATGAAACTGTTTTCTTACCAACCTTATTAGGGGTTCAAACGTGAAGCACTGAAACACTATTGTAATTGTTACATTTTCTAAGGATCATCATTCTCCCCTAAATATGATTGGGCTGGTAGTGCTCACACCATCTACATTGTCACCAAGGCTCGTCTGATCCACTTGACTTCAAAAATACGAAATGGCTCATAACTCCTGAACCATTAGGCCTAGGCTCAAAGTGTCTTATATCGTTAGAATCCCTGCCTCAATTTTCAGGTATTTTGACATTGACGTATCTCAAAAAACATGGCCGACATTGGCCACTGAATTTTGAGCAGGTATTATTATTTTTAGATTATTTTTAAAAACAAATTTTGTGAACTAGTCCAAGGTTTTTGGCTCAACCTGTGACTGTGGCACATTTCTCGTGACTCTCTAGGTCAATAGTATCAAAAAATGTTGAACTTTGGCCTTTAGCAGGGTCATTTGAGAAACAGGCATACAAGTCTACCCAAAAGCCGTCGTTCCTTAACGAAAACTGAGAACTTCTCTTTATTGTGTGAGCACATGATTCTAAAGAAGAGTAAATACTTTTAGGGAGATCGGTTCATAGGTGAGGCTATAATTGTTAAAAAAAGCGGTAAAAATGATGTATTTCTATGGCAAACCCCATGAAATGGCTGAAAGTGGCCCTCTTCCTGCCTGATTTGTGTAGATCTTCTCAGAATCGGGTGTACATATGTCACGTGATTTTACAGAAGCATGGGAACTTTTATGGACATCAGGCCATAGGTGAGGCTATAACTGTTAAAAAGGTGTAAAATGTTGTATTTCTATGGCAAATCCTATGAAATGGCTGAAAAACCATATATTTCTCATGATAAATTACCTGTATTGGCTGTAAATTGTCTTTTCCATCTATGATTTAAATGGTTGCTTGCTAAATAAAACATAATATCTTTTTGTACAAGTGCTTAAAGGCCTTAAAACGCTTGAACCCTGATAATAAACTGTATATTAAATGATCTTTGTTTTCTGCAGAAGAAAGTCACTCATACAGGTTTGGAATAACTTGAGGGTGAACTGTCCCTTTAAATCAATATAGAATTGTTCAAATGAATGTGTGAAAAACAAAGTATAAAGTATAGAATTATCAGTCCCTAAAATCTAAATAATTTTATCTGTATAATGTGTATCCATGTCTAGGGTAGATGCTTGGTTTTTACTGGAGGAAGGAATCCAGATCTTGCAGAGGTCACGCACAAGACCAGCCTGTAGTGTGACATTTGAGGGGTTTGTATTGGTTCTTCATACATTTTGCATCAGTAAATGTCTTATCAATGCAATTTCAAGCTTTAAAAAGGACACAAAAACACCATAAAAGAATGACTTGTGCAGCATATTCTATGTCTTCTGAAGTCACATAATACCTTTTTGTGAGGAACAAACCAAAGGTTTGAGAATTGTCATTCATAAATGTATTTTTCTTTATATCCTCCCTAGATCTCATAGTTCATTAGCAGTCAATAACTTAAATTTTGATCGGTTTCTCACACAAATCATTGTTATTAGACTCTGTAGTGATGCTCTGCTTTGTGCTTTCTGATGAAGGCTCATATGCAATAATCAGTCTCGAAAATGCACACGCTGTGAGGACCATGATCTTAGCTGCAACCAGGAGGTGAAGATTCATCTGAGTTCCTCTGGCTTTTCTATGGAGACTTGTGAAAGTGAGTTAGAACGAAGATTAACATAAAGAATACCAGTAACAGTGTGAACTGTAATTTGACACCAACCAGTGATTTTTTTTTTTTTTTTTTTATGATTTATACAATTCCACTTGAATATTGTATATTAACTGTACAAGCTTTCAGTGCGACAGCATATGATCATAGTGTGCAGTGTGGATCTAACCTACTGCTCAGCTTTGTGTATTTATTTCTACATGTTTTATTGTTTTATCTCTTGTCTCTCTCTCCATTTCTAAGGCCCTTGATTTGACTAATGGTCCAGCTTGATAACTAGGAGAAAACTGCCAAAGCAGCATCTTTACCTGAGCTGAGGATGGGAATAAAGACATCAACCAAGAATATCTAAAATCATTTAGGTGTGTTGTAATAGTAATAATCATCTATCAGTTTGTTTGTATATTGCGTGTCACAATACATATTGTTTCAAAGCATCTTTACAGAGTTTTATGTTGATGCTTAATTGCATGTAACAGTTTAGAGATGAATGATTGTAGTTTATATATGAAGACAATATAACCTATCAAACATTTGAGATTTGCTTTATAGTGTGATCATGTGAGATTATTGTATGTATGCATGCCGAAACAAATTGTATATAGTATATGAGGTTTTATGTGACGACATGGAGAATTATGAATCTGTAAGGTTTTGTATGATTTATAATAATTTGGTGTACTGACAAGCCTGTTTACTATTTGATGATGTTTATCGCTGCCACAGATAAATGATATGTGTTAATAACAGGGTTTAAAATTTTGGTTTTCAAGATTTTGGTCACCCACTCCTACTTTAACGAAAGGCATTTTGACAAAATATCTCTAGTCCTCTAGTGTGCAAGCCAAAGGCGACTGTGGAAAGGAATGAAAAAGTCCATTTGTTGTTGGATAATGAATAAAAACTTGGAAGAATACAGGCTACACCAAGAGACTTCACTGTTGGTGTCTTTTAGAAGAGCCGTATTAGAATCTGCAATTCATGTGTTTTGATTTCACAGTATATTGAGACTAAAACAAACTAGGAGAAGGTGGGGTATCACGTCCAGGAACAGTACACAATGCTTTCGGGAAACACACCCCTGACTGAAGAATAAGTTTTTCCCACTATAGTTACTGCGTCATCATCTTTGAGAATTGAGGCAGCAGAATACAGGTTGAATTACAGTTAGCTGACCAGCCTCCTGGCTCATTTAAAACGGGTAAATGAATGTTTATTGAAAAATGGCACGCAAACGATGAGTCCATGCGATCTCATTTCTAAATGACAATGATTCGCCTGTCTTTTAAACTTTTTATAAAATCACACCGGAACATTCAAATCTGTGTTTGCGCTGCATTGACCCATGGAGAGCAGTTAGGGAAACAACTCCACAAACAGTATTGTCAACCACACAGTTATTTCTCTGTTACAAATATTTATATTACCATAGAAGAACAGGGATAAAAGTGTCCAGTTCAGATATGTAAACACTGATGTCTACATTAGCAATCAAAATAGAGTGAATCACCTTTTGAAAGTAACGATTGTATCAATTACATCATTATGCCACTAGGTGGCGACAAGAAAAATGTTTAAAATGTATTTTGCATTGAATCATTCATTCAAGAGATTCCAGTTATGAAACAATGAAGTACTTATAATTAGTTATTCATTCAAAGAATTTTTAAATAATTCATTCAGATTCATTAAACATTTTAAATAGACGGCAGCAATCAACATTTTGTCAGAACTCTAGTAAATTACATGTTGTTTTGTTTAGTAGTCTGTTCAGAATTGTGGGAGAATTGTGATCTCTGAAACCAAAAAATTGTGATTCTTAATTTATCCAAAATCATGCAGGTCTGATATATAGACGTATATTTCTATTGCAGGTTTGGTCTTAAAGGTGCCCTTGATCATGTTTTTAAAAGATGTAATATAAGTCTAAAGTGTCTCCTGAATGTGTCTGTGAAGTTTCAGCTCAAAATACCCCATAGTTTTTTTTTTATTAATTTTTTTAACTGCCTATTTTGGGGCATCATTAACTATGCACTGATTTTCACTCGACCCCGCCCCCTGCCAATCGCATCTTCCCAGCCACACGAGCTCTGGACTGTATTACAGCGCATTTACAGAGTTCACACAGCTAATATAACCATCAAATGGATCTTTACAAGATGTTCGTCATGCATGCTGTATGCATGCTTCGAATTATGTGAGTAAAGTATATTATTTGGATGTTAAACGTTTGATTCTGCATGAGTTTGAGGCTGTGCTCCGTGGCTAACGGCTAATGAGGAGAGATTTATAAAGAATGAAGTTGTGTTTATGCATTATACAGACTGCAAGTGTTTAAAAATGAAAATAGCGACGGCTCTTGTCTCCGTGAATACAGTAAGAAACGATGGTAACTTTAACCACATTTAACAGTACATTAGCAACATGCTAACGAAACATTTAGAAAGACAGTTTAAAATATCACTAAAAATATCATGTTATCATGGATCATGTCAGTTAATATTGGTCCATCTGCCCTTTTTTGCTATTGTCATCGCTTGCTTACCTAGTCTGTTGATTCTGCTTTGCACATCCAGACGTTCTGCCCTTTCTAATGGCTTGAATATAAGCTGGCAATGGCATAGGCCTATGCAATATTGGGGGCGGAGCCCCCGACTGTTACGTAACAGTCGGTGTTATGTTGAGATCCGTGTGTTTTCCGGAAGTCTTTTAAACAAATGAGATTTATATAAGAAGGAGGAAACAATGGGGTTTGAGACTCACTGTATGTCTTTTCCATGTACTGAACTCTTGTTATTTAACTATGCCGAGGTAAATTCAATTTTTGAATCAAGGGCACCTTTAAGTTTTTAAAATTTAATATGTTTTTATCTGTAGACACTCTGAAAAAGCAACATTTTGAACAAAAAACTGAGAAAATCGCCTATTTGTTCCCAAAGACTACAACGTGCATAAACAATTCTTTTTTTGCTTGTTTCTGCTCCTTTTTGCCTGTGTTTTGATCAGGAGATTCAGTACTCTTTCAGAAGATGCATAATAGCGGCCCCTACAGTATAACAGTGAAAACACAGAAAGCTGGAAAATTCTGTCAATGGAACACACTATTTTGCACAGGCCTGTGTTGGGAATAGAATTAGGGCTGGGGCTATCAAACTCCACAGTGAAAAAATATGAAAGTGTTCACATGTTTAGCATTATTTATGGGGCTGGGACAATAAATTGATTCACCTCGATTCGTGGATCGATTCTGAGCTTAGTTTTTAACAGCAGATGGCGCTCTAGGCTAGTTTTTAACCGTACGCTTAAATGCTGACAATGGCAGTGATGTCTAGCGCTTATACTTCAATGAGAGCGAGACATCACTTCCGTTGTCAGATTTAACAGTTCTTCCAGCTGTTCCATGTAAATCTCACAGTCAACTGGAGCATGCAGATAGGCAGTTTTTACATCCATCTGATGGAGGTCAAGATCATATTGTGCCAGTAGCATAGTTAGGGTAATATGTAATTTCCTTAAACCATTAGTTCACTTTCAAATGAAAATTAGCCAAGCTTTATTCACCCTCAAGCCATCCTAGGTGAAACCTTTGACCTTCAACCGTCTGGAGGCCATTGAAGTCCACTATAAGGAGAATAATCCTGGAATGTTTTCATCAAAACCTTCATTTCTTTTCGATCGAAGAAAGAAGGACATGGACATCTTGGATGACATGGGGTGAGTAAATTATCAGGAAAATTTTATTTGAAAGTGAACTAATCCTTTAAGTGGCCGAGCAGGGATAGGAGCTCGCGTTTGGAACAATTTGAGTTGTTTAAGAGGGTAGATGATACAAGGATTATCCTGTCGATTTTTTTCCTTGGGCAGGGAAGCCTGGCATTTCACTGAATCTAAATTAATACAGAGGAACTCAATGGATGTGGCGGGACCCATGTTTTTTTCCTGGGCGATGGGGATTCCGAGCTCGGTGAAAACTGTTTGGACTATGAGGATATTCGCAGCTGGTGTGACGCCAAGCAGCGATATGATTAGAAAATCATCCAGCAGGTGAATGAGATGAGGAATGGCGTAGTTGTTTGACAAAATCCAACAAACGGCTTCTGATAACATGTCACAAATCTTTGGGCTGCTTTTGTTTTTGATAGTTAGGCGTACGGTGAAATAGTTTTTCCTGTGCCAATATACCCCGAATAAGTGCCATGAATCAGGATGAATGGGCATCACTTTGAAAGCAGAAGTGATGTCTAATTTGGCTAGCCAAGCGCCTTGGCCCACGATTTTATAAAAAAAATAATATAAAAATATATTTTATTTGTAAATGTAATATAAACAACATCTTTATGATCAGATATTTGTATTTTTAAATTTAACATTGAATTATTGAACAGTTACAATTACATTTGATGTATTTTCTTATTTTCTAACTAGTAAAACTACAGATTTTGAGCAATTATAGTTTTAAGCAGTGTATTTGTTAGTCATGTGTTACACTCTAAGAAAATTCCATAAAAATAGGGCACAATATGAAGGAATTATCCATGTTAATTTTTCACAGGTGTTTTACCTGTGTTTTAAATTACACATTGCATTTTGTGTTTTAGGGTTAAATTTAACAGGTAATGTCTTAGCAGAAATTTCTGGTTTTCTAAAAATAAATAAATAAATAAATAATAAACAAAATGTCTTACAGTGTACCTAACTGAACAACAATTATAGATATAAGATAATGCTCCAAATAACCAGTGCTCCACTGAAACCATCATAATTACAATTCAAGGAGTTTCTTGTCATTTCCACAAATTAACAGTTGTAGTTTATTTTATCTGTCTATTTAATCTATCTCATCTATTTTTATTTAGGTTTTTTCCTATCTAATTTATTTTATCTAATCTAAACTGATAATTTGATCTAATCGTTTATCTATTTTATCTCTCTTATCTATCTATCCTTCTTAAAGAACAAATATGTGAAGAACATTTTGCAGGCTGGTAAGTGACTGGATTGGTGAAAATAATGTACAAATTAGAAGAATAGTGTCTGCTGACATATTTTACTGTCTGTGCTGATTTTAGCATTTAAAAAAGGCTCATATTCACACCATGACACAGTGTATTAATCATAATATTTTTTTCTCTCCAAATCTCTAAGCTGACAAGTGATGACAGCAAAATAAATAAAAATAAAAAATTCCAAAAACATTGGTCTCCCACCTTCTCATGAATGTCCAGTCCATTACATACAGGTTATGATCCGGTGAAGTGGATCTAGAATTTGGGAAGATAAACACACGTGCTACCAATGCCTAATAAAAGCATGTACACATGAAAGAGTGACATACATATCCTTTATTAAAGGATAGGCTTAATCAAAACACAACTGCAATAATATAACCTCTGACGCAGTCTTCATAATAACAGTAAAATAACAGTAGCATACTTAGATGAATGACACTATATCTAATATTTTAATGCAGGATAATTAAAAATGATGCAACATATTTACAGAAGGCCATGGAGTGACTGTAAAACACACAACTTTCTAGTAGGATGACAGCAGAAATAACAGATAAATTACTGAGATAATTAGCCTGGTTGTTAACTTAATTTAGCTTAATTTACTTTCATGCAACTGAGTCAGGGCTAAATTCAGCCAGGATAACTGGAAAATCTATCTTAATCCCTATCATGCCTTTGCTTTTTTCAGTACCCCTCTCAGTAATCTTCGGGGTCCTTGAGGATGGTTCCAAATAGATTGGGGTCCATTACTCAAAAAAGGTTTAGATTCACTATATCTTCCACCTCGATCGCAGTCAAATCTTTCATCAGAGAAGGTAAAAAAAATCGCTCCTCTTCAGAACATAATTATATGTCCAACATATGTTGTTGATTTCGG
>JAOTNS010002960.1:0-25562 GCA_028476615.1 Culter alburnus
CATCTGAGAGACACGTGGTGTCATCCTGTGTTGAACGTTGGCTGTCTTCCCTTTAGCAATGCCACAGCGGACCATAATGAGTTTATAGAACACGTAATCAATTACAAAATGTGTTAAAAAAATTGCTGTGACAAACTTTGAAAGATGATCAGGAAAGTTAAGCTTGTGTTAAGTCCAGGACAATTTAATAAAATATGTTTGACAGATAAGGGAATCTTAAAAAACATACATAATTTGGGTCTTCACCTTTTAAAGATGAATTTGAAATATAAAAACATTTTCATAACATTTACATCAACAATCATGAGCATTAAGATATTCTCTGAGAAAAATACTTACAGAAATAGTTAATTGTATTGTAATTGAAATGTAGAAGAAAAGTTTAAGTTTGTAGAAGTAATAGTGTGCAGTAAATATAAAAGGACAAACAGTATAATGCTGCGTTCACACCAAACGCGAATAGAGCGTCAAATTCGCGTCTACCGCGTCTAGTTTGCCGCTTGAACATTTTGAATGCATTCACGCATCTAGAGCGAAATAGACTCGCGTAAAAAACAAGCGTTTGAAGCGAAATTGACACGCGTCCGAGGCGAAATCCGCTTCTTGTGGGAGGGGCAAGTGCTAGGCGCTTGTCTGTTTGCAAGATGGCTGATGTTGATCATGCGTTCATCGAGAGAGCTACCGCTTTGTATTTGCTCTGGAGAGCAGAACAGCGGCGTAGGGGTCAGCGTCGCCGTACTTGGGTCCACCAGACCTTCCGGAGGCGTTCCCAGTTTGGCGAGTATCATCATTTGCTCCAGGAGCTGCGCCTGGATGACGGCCGCTTTCAGCGGTACTTCCGCCTCTCTCGCGCCCAATTTGATGACCTGTTGTCCCGCGTCGGAGCGAGGATCACCCTCCAGGACACCAACTACAGGCGCTCTATCCCAGCTGCGGAGTGCCTGTCCATCTGTCTTCGTTTAGTAAATGTGTATGTATTTTAAATGCATATATATATATATTAAATACAGTATGCTAAAACACTATGCTATCAATGTTTCTCAAACTACGGATACCACTGTTGGTGCTCTTTCTAGTGATACTCAGTAGGTCTTTGTATTTTAAGTCCTGATTTAATTTTATTTAGACCTGATTTTGTTCTGGTATAATCGTGGTTTAGACCTGATTGAGTCCTACTTTTGTCGTGGTTTAGACCTGGTTTTTCAGTCACAGTTTAATCCTTGTTAATTTGTGATTTAGGCTTCCTTTAAATTCATTAAAGTGGTACTATTGCAGTGTACTTATAATAATATTCTAATATTCTAATAATAATATATTATTATATAATATTTATAACAATTTTCTAGGTTTCTTGCCACTGGGGACTCATTCAGGACCATAGCATCCAGCTACAGGGTTGGTGTCTCCACGGTTGCCAGATCGTCCCCCAGGTTGTGACTGCCATCTGGGACTGCCTTGTGGAGGACTACATGGCTGTGCCCACCACTGATGACTGGAGATCCATCGCAGAGGGATTCCAGGAGCAGTGGAACTTCCCTCTGTGCTGTGGAGCGGTGGATGGGAAGCATGTGGTGATGAAGGCACCCCCTAACTCAGGATCCCAGTTCCACAATTACAAGGGAACCTTCTCCATCGTTCTCCTAGCAGTTGTGGATGCGAAGTATCGCTTACGGGTGATCGATGTTGGGGGGTACGACAGGACCAGTGACGGTGGGATTCTGCTGAACTCCGTCTTTGGACAGGCTCTCCGGGCTGGCACACTTCATCTGCCTCCTGCCCAGCCTCTACCTGGTGCTGAAGAAAAGAGGACCCCAGCCCCATGTCTTCGCGCTGATGAGGCTTCCCCCTGCGGAGGAACCTCATGCGGCCAACCTCATTCCTCCAGAGAGGCGTGTCTTCAATTACCATCTCTCCAGAGCCCGGCTGGTGGTGGAGAACGCCTTTGGCATCCTCTCCTCACAGTGGAGGATGTACCGGTGGCTCATCGAGGTCCACCCTGAAGTTGCGGAGAAGTGTGTGAAGGCGACATGTGTTCTCCACAACTTCATGAGGTGTTCGGAGGTGAGAGAGGCACCTGCTGTGAGGGCGCAGGAGAAACTGAAGAGGAGCTGCTGCCAGGTCTGGGTCGGCTTGCAGCAAACTACTCCTCCAGAGAGGCAGTCCGGGTGAGGGATGTCTTCATGGCACACTTCTCGGCAGAGGGAGCAGTAGCATGGCAGCCGACAGAGTAGTGTTTGAAGTCCTACTCATGACTTCCCCACAACGGCTCTTTTAAGAGCCACCCACAAACCTATAAAGAGCATGACTATCTTAAAAGAGTTTTACCCTTATTACTAATATATATACACACACACACAAATAATATATATATATATATATATATATATATAATATATATAATTTTTTTTTAAAGGTCCCCTAGAACATGTTTTTAAAAGATGTAATATAAGTCTAAAGTGTCTCCTGAATGTGTCTGTGAAGTTTCAGCTCAAAATACCCCATAGTTTTTTTTTATTAATTTTTTTAACTGCCTATTTTGGGGCATCATTAACAATGCACTGATTTACACTTGACGCCGCCCCCTGCCAATCGCATCTTCCCTGCCACACAAGCTCTCGACTATATTACAGCACATTTACAACACAGCTAATATAACCCTCAAATGGATCTTTACAAGATGATCGTCATGCATGCTGTATGCATGCTTCGAATTATGTGAGTAAATTATTTATTTTGGATGTTATCGTGATTCTCTATGAGTTTGAGGCTGTGCTCCGTGGCTAACGGCTAATGCTACACTGTTGGAGAGATTTATAAAGAATGAAGTTGTGTTTATGAATTATACAGACTGCAAGTGTTTAAAAATGAAAATAGCGACGGCTCGTCTCCGTGAATACAGTTAGAAATGATGGTAACTTTAACCACATTTAACAGTACATTAGCAACATGCTAACGAAACATTTAGAAAGACAATTTACAAATATCACTAAAAATATCATGATATCATGGATCATGTCAGTTATTATTGCTCCATCTGCCCTTTTTTGCTATTGTCCTCGCTTGCTTACCTAGTCTGTTGATTCTGCTGTGCACATCCAGACGTTCTGCCCTTTCTAATGGCTTGAATATGGCTCTAAATGGCTCTAAACTTATCAAATCATCAAAATCAACGACATGTATGTTAGACCCAATGCCGACTAAACTACTGAAAGAAATGCTTCCAGAGGTCGTAGGTCCACTTCTTGATATAATTAATTCATCCTTAACACTAGGATACGTGCCAAAAACCTTTAAGCAGGCTATTATTAAACCTCTTATTAAAAACCCTCAACTAGATCCGAGAGATTTAGTAAATTACAGGCCAATCTCGAATCTACCTTTTCTGTCAAAGATACTAGAAAGGCAGTTTAACACAACTGTGCTCCTTTTTAGAAAGAATGGAATCTGTGAGGATTTCTCAGGATTTAGACCATACCATAGTACTGAGACTGCACTCGTTAGAGTTGATCGTGGCTGTATTTCTCTATCTCATGCTGCTTTTGACACTAATCAACATTCTTTTAAAAGACTTGAAAACTATATTGGCATTAGTGGAATTGCTTTGGCATGGTTCAAATCGTACTTATCTGACCGTTATCAGTCTGTAGTAGTTAATGAAGAGATGTCGTATCGATCACAGGTTCAATATGGAGTACCACAAGGCTCAGTACTAGGACCGTTGCTTTTCACTCTGTACATGCTGCCCTTAGGAGAGATAATTAGGAAGCATGGTGTTAGTTTTCACTGCTACGCTGACGATACTCAGCTCTATATTTCCTCGCGCCCTGACGAAACCTACAAATTCACAAACCATGCATAGCTGACATTAAAACTGGATGACAAGAAATTTCTATTATTAAATTCAGAAAAACTGATATCCTAATCTTCGGACCAAAAACTTCCTCACGAAAAAACCTTGAATACTCTCTAACACTTGACGGGTGCTCCATTAAACCTTCGTCCTCAGTTAGGAACCTGGGTGTGCTCTTTGATACCAATCTTTCATTTGAAAGTCATGTTTCTAGTATCTGTAAAACCGCCTTCTTCCATCTAAAAAATATATCTAAATTACGACATATGCTCTCAATGACAAATGCGGAACAGTTGGTTCATGCATTCATGACCTCAAGACTAGATTACTGTAACGCTCTACTGGGTGGTTGTTCTGCTCGGCTTTTAAAAGACTACAGTTGGTCAAAAATGCGGCAGCTAGAGTTCTTACTAGAACCAGAAAGTATGACCATATTAGCCCAGTTCTGTCAACATTACATTCTCCCTATTAAACATCGTATAGATTTTAAAATCTTGCTACTTACTTATAAAGCTCTAAATGGTTTAGCTCCCAGTACCTAAGTGAGCTCTTAATGCATTATAGCCTTCACGTTTATTGCGATCTCAGAATTCAGGCCAGTTGATAATACCAGAATATCAAATCAACTGAAGGCGGCAGATCCTTTTCCTATTTAGCACCTAAACTCTGGAACAATCTTCCTAGCATTGTTCGGGAAGCAGACACACTCTGTCAGTTTAAATCTAGACTAAAAACATCTCTTTGCTCTTGCATACACATAACACATTATCAATACATTAACATTTTTTCAAATCCGTTAAAGGATTGTTACGCTGCAATAATTAGGTCGGCCGGAACCGAGAACATTTCCTATAACACTAGATATACCTGTACATCAGAATAAGAATGGCATCTACGCTAATATCTGTCTCTCTGCTTATCCTGAGGTTTGCCGGGTGCTGGATCCAGGCCGTATCCAGATCAGATGGAGAACCTGTGTCTGGACCTGACTACAACGTAGCCCAGGAGACAATGGGCCTACAGATCCAGTTCTGGCTGCATCTATAATTCAGATTTTTAATCCCCGTATCCGCTTACATATATTTATATATAATCTATTTTTAATCTCTATAATAAAAATGTATAATTCAGATTTTGATCTCCATATCCATTTACATATATTATATATATCTTCCAAGGGGTTTTTTCCCTCCTAGGACTTTTTTCCCAGTGTTAGCACGCTGGGTTTTTCTCCTAGGGGTTTTTTTTCCACCCCTGGGAGTCAGCCGACATTGGCTTAATGTAGCACCATCTTGTATATGTTACATATTACCACCATTGTTTGTACAGCTTATTTTTAACCACTTCCCTTTTTTCTGTGCTTCTAATATGTAAAGCTGCTTTGAAACAATTACCAATTGTAAAAGCGCTATATAAATAAATTTGACTTGACTTGACTTTTTTGACTTGAATATGAGCTGGCAATGGCATGCAAATATTGGGGGCGGAGCCCCCGACTGTTACGTAACAGTCGGTGTTATGTTGAGATTCGCCTGTTTTTCGGAGGTCGTTTAAACAAATGAGATTTATATAAGAAGGAGGAAACAATGGAGTTTGAGACTCACTGTATGTCTTTTCCATGTACTGAACTCTTGTTATTCAACTATGCCGAGGTAAATTCAATTTTTGAATCAAGGGCACCTTTAAGATTAAATGCAATATGTTCTATGTAAGATTATTGGTTTGTATGTTGTTTTGTTCTGCCTCCTCTCTGTTTGCAGGTCATGGCTGCACTGTGTCTGGTCTATCTGTCTGCTCTACTCCTGCTGGCCCAGTTCCAGGCTGTCAGGTCCACCACAACAATGCACATTTAATAATTTTAGACCCTGAGTCATTAACTTTTTCAAATGGTAGGTTTTCCACGTTAGTATATAAGGTAAAATGATAAAAGCAAGTAAAATGATAAAAACATTAATAGTTACCATAGCTGAACAAGGTCATTCCTCATTTGATGTATAATAATTCTATAGGTCTATGTCGTTTCTTTGTTCAGGTTATTACTGTAAAATAATCTGTCATTTTTTTTGTTTTGATGATAAATGGAGCCAACCTCCAAAAGTAATTAACTTGTCCCGTGATTTCTTTGTTTTCCTCACACAACACTGTCCAGACACACTAAAGTATGTTGGTTGTCTTTACATTATAATACATGTTTCATATAATCAAGATTTAGATATGGAATAAATAACATTCAATACAAAATGAATATGTGTCATATATTGAAATCAAGTTTTTATGTGATAAAACACTTGCTTTGTTGTGCATTAGAACCACACCAGGCATTTAGTCATATTTCAAAATAATTTATTCAGACCAAACAAAATAATTTGAATATAAACTTAAAAAAGTACAACATGTACAAACTATTTACATACAGAGACAGAAATAAAAAGGACCTCGCTTGGAACGTGGAAGCCTCAGGGAACAAAATGTAGGAGAAGAGGAAGGAGGGCGTTCTGCGTTTCCTGCAGAGCCTGCTGCCTCATTTTTTTTAAAGCCTACTGTGGGCTGTGGGGGTCCAGTTGTTCCAAATTTAGCACAACGGTGCTGTTCCCTTCGTGGGAACTATCGACGCTACGTCAATGACGTGATGGGAACCCTCTGCATTTTGTGTTCGTGAAGCACCTCTGTATCCAACCAATGAGAAGATGTGACGTCAGAGGCGGGTGACGTCACGGACCAGGAAACTATAAAGCATACCCAGAAGAGAACGCCAGCTTCTGTCTTCAGCAAGCGCTATCTGTATCTTGTCTGTCTTATTTACTGTTGTTTGTCCCTGCACACTGCACACACTGATCTCTTCGTCTGAGGACAAGAGTTTCACAAGCACAAAATAAGACAAAAATATATATATAAATGGCGGAAAAGCAGCAAAAGTTTACGAAGTGTGTTCCTCCCTGTCCGCGCTTCATTACGGACGGGGATACACACGATATGTGTGTAAAATGCCTGGGAGTTGAGCACGCACAGGCAGCTCTCGAGGGAGCTGTCTGTGTGCACTGCGAGAGGCTCACTCTCAGAGTGCTGCGTTCACGCCGGGCGCTCTTTGAGGAGGGCGCCGCGGTGAGTGTTCCCCGCGGGTCCGGTCCCGCTGCTGCTGAGGCACAGCGAAGGCTGCACTCGTGGGGTTCACAAATGGATTTAGCAGAGAGGGGAGAGACGGGTCCTGCCCTATCGCTCCCCTTACCTGCTGAACCCAGTGTCTCTCCTCTGGTGGCGGAAGCACGCGCTGCGGTTTCTTCCCCCCGGAGAGAGACACCGGCACTCAACATATCTTCCTCCGAGGAGGTTGATGTGGAGGGTGCCGAAGAAGGAGATGAGGCACCGCCATCCTCATCTCCAGCGCACGAGGAGCTTTTGGAGGTAGTGACCAGGGCAGTTGAAAAGTTAAGCATAGACTGGCCCGCAGAAAAAAGTGAAACTCAGTCTAAAAGCAAACTTGATGAAGATTTTCTTCCAGCGCGGTCACTACCCCAGCGCCGGGGTCTGCCGTTTCCCGACCTCCACACCGAGGTGTGAGGTCGTGAAGAGACCAGTCCAATACCGTGTTTACAGCCCCAAAACGTCATTATACAGTAACATCATGGGGCTGAAACACCACGGCTATGGGGCGATGCCTCGGGTGGAAGAGACGCTCGCGAGCTATCTCTCTCCCGAGTCTGCGTCGTCCCTTAAGACCCCGACGTTGCCCACTAAGCCATTAAAAACAACCTCCAGCTTAGTGGGCAAGGCTTATTCGGCGGCAGGTCAAGCGGCAGCATGCCTGCATACAATGTCTATCTTGCAGGCATACCAAGCCGACCTGCTGGGGGAAATAGATGAGAGCGGGGAAGCATCATTTGAAGCCATACATGAACTCAGAAAGGCGACAGATCTAGCTCTCCGGGCCACCAAGGAGACGGCCAAATCAATCGGCCGCTCTATAGCAGCCCTGGTGGCCACGGAGAGGCATCTATGGCTTAATTTATCCGATATAAAAGAAAAGGATAAAAACGTCCTGATGGACGCGCCGCTGTCTCCTGGTGGCCTGTTCGGCGACGCAGTGACATCTGTCGTCGACAGGTTCCAGGAGACACGCAAACAGTCAGCGGCGTTTCAAAAGCTTCTCCCCCGTCGCTCTCATCCCCCCGAGACTGCTGGGCGGGAGCAGTCTCGGCCGATAGCCATCTCCTCGGCGCACAGGGCGCAGCAGAAAGCCAGTGTGGCCACCCGGGCTCCCCCGCAGAAAGCTTGGGGACCAGGGCGGTCAGCACAGGCGAAGCCTTCCGGGGGTAGGGCGGATCTGAGGACCGTCATTATCTCCCGGAAGGCTTCCAAGAAAAGGTCCTGACGCCAGTCATTTGGGACCTTTGAGGGCAGTCCCCTCTCGGGTAATTCAATTGTCATCTCGGGCGCCCGTTCTACCCCGGTGCCCTCAGGGGGCCGTCCTGCCAACCCTGCCACCCAGTGTGCGTCAGGGCGCAGCGGTCTCCACCGATCCTCCGAGGGGGATCGGTCAGCGCTCGATTCGTTTGTCTGCCGGTGCGCCGCGTCAGATGAACGAGCCAAGTGCTCAAAAAACACCAGAGACCAGTCTCGAGAGACTGGTTCCCTTAGTAGAATATATGGAAGAATGGAAACGTCTCCCGAATATTTCAAAATGGGTGCTGCTCATGATACAACAGGGTTACAGAATTCAGTTCGGTTCTCGACCGCCCAAGTTCAATGGGGTTCTCCACACAGTGGTAGCCCCAGAGCAGTCTCTGGTGATGGAACAAGAAGTTACGACGCTTTTGCAAAAAGGAGCTATAGAGAGGGTTCCTCCTCCCAGCAAAATGTCAGGCTTTTACAGCCGCTACTTCATTGTTCCAAAGAAGGATGGAGGGTTGCGTCCGATCATAGATTTACGTGTGCTAAATACCGACGATATTCCTGAGGGAAAAAGATGAGTGTGCTAAATCGATCTGTAAAAAAGTTGAGGTTCAAAATGCTCACACTCAAACATTATCCCACAGATCAGGTCCGAGGACTGGTTTGTGGCAATAGATCTGAAAGACGCTTATTTCCATGTATCCATCCATCCTTCTCACAGGAAGTTCCTCAGGTTCGCTTTCAGGGGCGAAGCTTACCAATACAGGGTCCTTCCTTTCGGCCTATCTCTATCACCCCAAATAGCACAAAATGTATGCCCTTTCCTGTGGTGGATCGATTTGATCCATGATCGACCTCTAGGGCTGCTTAAGAAAAGCGTGCACGCTAAATTATCTTGACTAAGTAAACCTGGATCGAATTAGCGGGACTGCGTGAACTTCAATTACCTTTTATGAAACCGTTTTAGCCCAAACTCATTTGTTAGGTTAATTCAAGTCAGGTTTTGGAGTTTAATCCTCACTTTTCTTAGAGTCTTTTATGAAACAGCCCTCAGGTGTGGCTAGTTAGTTTCTCCCCTTTGTTTGACTTATATGCTCCCTGTGTTCTCCCTCAGTCTCTCTTGGTTCTTGTTTATTGTGAATGTGGTTTGTTTCTGGTTTAACTCCTGAGGGCTGTTTCATAAAACAAGATTAGAAAACAAGCCTGAGGGCTGTTTCATAAAAGATGCTAAGAAAAGCGAGGATTAAACTCCAAAACCTGACTTGAATTAACCTAACAAATGAGTTTGGGCTAAAACGGTTTCATAAAAGGTAATTGAAGTTCACGCAGTCCCGCTAATTCGATCCAGGTTCACCTAGTCAAGATAATTTAGCGTGCACGCTTTTCTTAAGCAGCCCTAGAGGTCGATCATTGATCAAATCGATCCACCATAGGAAAGGTACATTTTGTGCTATTTTTTGCGTTTGAGACATGGTGTTTTCCTTAGTGCATAACTTACTTTTCACAAGTTTATTCTCCATCTGTAAATGTTAGAAAGTAATGCAAATATTTCCATTTTGAGGCTAAATTCACATTGAACGAGCACTGCTGCGTGCTAAACAGACGGGACGCAATAGAAGCGCAGTAATTCTAAAATATACATTTCGCTAAAATATTTGATGTTGGACATTAAATGTGCCTTATGTACAGTTTCAAACCTACAAGTAAGTGTATTTTATGATAATAACTGTAAATGGACTATTGTAATGGGGTAAATCAATATACTTTGGGACAATTACTGAGTTTAGATTCATCTTACCAATTAAAATTTAGTCTGTGCATATTAAATTTAATTTTTAATTTTGTGATTTTAATTTCTGCTCTTCTAATAACCATAAAGAGTACTACTGCCAAACAAAACCAGAGAGAAATGTATCATATATTTTAAAACAATCTAATTAATATTGGGCACAAAACATTTAGCCAGTAAGAAAAACCAGTAAAGGAAAACCTATATAATATATATATATATATATATATATATATATATATATGAGACCAGAGTATAGATTAAATATGGGCCTTGGAAAAGGCTAGCAGACTTTATTGTGCTTTGACTACAGTGGGTAGTTTCCAGTGTGGACAACACCATGCATGTCACTGCATCTTACTCTATCACTCTTTTTCATAGCTTTTGCTGGCTCTGAAACACTCACTTGGTATTTGTCCTGCTCTTTGTCTAGCAAAAAAACACTCATCACTTAATGAAAGCTTACAAATGAAGGCCTGATTGTTTCAGGGGCCTTGTCACAGGTTTATTGATTTTGAATTTCTGTGTTACTTTTGCTATATTTTCACACTTAAAACAATGATTTGGTAATCCTCTTGTACTCTTCTGTGCTAAGAAATAAGTCTCCTGACAGTTCTCTCCCAAGTGCTTCCATTGTTGTCAGTATTAAGTCTGAGAATGATTCAGTGGGCTACTGTATATAACACTTAATTTAAGAAATTACTTCTCTTTAAATGTTTTGTTTCTCATCATACTTACCTTTTAATAAAAAAAAATGTCTTAAACCTACACCAATATATTTTATTTAGCAATTTAGTAAATGTGTGTATTATATATATATATATATATATATATATATATATATATATATATACACACATAATAATATACACATAATATACACACCACACATATATATATATATGTTAATAAACTCAAATAATTGTATGTGAGAGAGTCAGCTGTAATATCATTGTGTTCCTATTGGTCAGTGTTAGAGAAGCTCAGCTTAGCCTGACAGTTAGCCTGCTCCAGACCAGGCTAGTTTCCCAGCATAAGTTGCCAGAGTAACTGAGTTTGAACTAATTTAAGTTTGTTTTATGAAACAGAATTCGCTGGCAACAAGTCTGACTAAGTAAAATAAGCCTGGCTTGTTTTAATCTTGTTTTATGAAACAGCCCTCAGGAGTCCTGACACTAAACCATAGGCTACAGTTAAAATATTATTATTAAACGTAAAACAAACAACTTACATATGCCCTAACAATGGATATTGACCAGAAGATAAAATGTCAGATGACTCCAAATGCATGAAGAGATTATTTCCCAATTGTAGTTTTTACAGACTAAAACATGACTGCATCTCTAGACTTCGCCAGCTTATCAGGAGGAACATGTCTGCATGCATGATTAACAGGTTAATTGAAAGTTGCTGAATGGCTACTGACTTAGTCACCCTCTGCAACCATAATTTGATTGGTTTAAAGGCAGTGGCCATGAGACAACCATGCACAATTGTATATACAAGTCTCTTTTAAAATCCAGAAAAAAAAAAAAAAAAAAAAAAAGTTTTGTCTTCATACTTTTGCACTTTTGCATGTATGAAGAAACTACCCAGAATCAACATTATATTAATGAAAAGTATGCATTCTAAAAAATTTACATTTTACATTTTGGACGGTAACTTGATCTTTGTCTCCAACCAATAAGCAAGTTTGGGGAGTATCTGAATGTAATCTAGATCCATACTGAAATTTGAAAGCTGTATTTAATTTCAGTTTTACATATTTTTTTTATATCATTTTAAAGGGGCGGTAATCCAGTAAATAAATTACATTAAAATTCAAAGTAATCCCTTTAGTAATGTGGATGACATTACTAAAGGGATTACTTTGAATTTTAATGTAATTTATTTAAATTAAACATTATGTAGTCTGTAACAGGCAATTAATGTAAACAGCAATTGGTGATTCTCAAACTCTGGCAGTCTGTTGAAACATTCTAATCTACATTTCTGCTTATAAGCTTCATAGCCCTGGCAGAATAGGCAAAACTCATAAAAATTTAACATTATTTTTTATCTTGGACAGTCATCAATAAACTATTTCACATAATAGATAGAGAAAAAAACTCCAAAATACAAAATGTCCCTTCTTTGTTCTGAATAGTTACACTGCCCTCTGTTCTTCTGAAAAATCCTCCAGGTCCTGCAGATTCTCAGATTTTCCAGTATTTTCTTCTGTCCAGCAGTGACTGTATGATTTTGACATTCATCTTTTCACAAAGATCAAAATTAAGGGACTAGATAAACACTTAAATATTACAAAAGGCAAAACATTTACAGATGCTCAAGAAGGAAAGTATTCTAAAGTATTTAGATTGTTACAATGTTACAAATAGCTATTTAAAGCATATATTTTGTAATCTGTAGTAAAAAGCAGTTTTAAAATATCCTTCTAAACACTGTCAAAATGACAAATTTTCCAAATAAAACATTTTCTAGGGAAAAATTTTTGCTATGTTTTGTTTCCTGGTTACAAAGTTATAAGTTCATTTATTTATTACAATTATGAAGACTTCAGATGCAAAAGCCTCTAAGTGCCGTCTCAACTTTTCTTCTAAAATGAGCATTTTTATCAAGCTTGTATGTTTAGGTTTAGTAATTTTACTTTAATGACAATTGATAGGTCCTTTTAATTGCCATGAAAGTGAAATAAGTGAACATAAACACACGCTTCATAAAAATATACTAATTTTAGAAGAAAAGTTCAGATGGCACTCTTCATATATTCTACAAACATTATATACAAGAAATAAAATAAAATATACATTTAAAAAATTCTTCAGTCAAGGCAATATCAGCGATGGAGGCAATGTCAGACTCAGTAATGGTGGTGCAAGAGAAGCTCTTCAGGTGCAAAGCATCTCTCGTTCACTTCATGTTCCAGTTTTCTTTCATTAAAAAGTTATCTTTTAAACACTTTTACAAAACATAGTTGTTTTGTCTTTCTTAATAAACAATTATTACATTCTTTATTAAAGCTTTACAAAACCAGTTGTCTCTCATTTTTAATAAATAATTAATATATGCTTTAATAAATTTGTTACACCAGTTGTCTTTTTTCTATAAACCAAACATCTATTTCTTCTTTAAATAAAGTTATCTCTTATAAATCTCTAATGTCTATTTTCTGCACAGACAAGCTATGTTTTTTCTTTATCTTCAAATCACAGTTGTGTTGTCCATATTATTACTCTTATAACTCACTTATCTCAATAAGTGTTTTTGTTCTTAAATCTCAGTTGTGTTCTCATTATTATACTTTATAAGCAGAAGAGGTACAACTAGCACAGAAAAGTTACATTTCCTAATGAAGCAGGATGAAGCTTGTTGAAAAAGTACACACATAAAGGCAATAAAAATGGAATATCAATCAATAACAAAAGTAAGCAATACAATAGAGTACTACAGATATAGCAAAAAGACAGTTATATAGAGTTTAATTCACTTAATTTACTTGTCACATCTTAATTTAATCATGTTAAATTGTTTTAATTAAACAAGTTGAGACTACATGAACTATCAGGACATCAGTGATGTGTGAACTGCATTGGTGACAGTACATTGTATTACAGTGAAGTTATGGATTGTTTTTGTAGTATTCGCTTTTAGGGTTTTGCACTTTGCAGACGGTCTCTTGGAATCTGTCTCTCAGTCGTCCGCACATAGAGACTGATGTATTTTGTCCACCGCGGAGGAAAGCTGATTTTGAGAAAAATTAGGTTGTAACTGCGTCTACATTACGATAGAAAAGAGCTGTTATTTGTGTAGTAACAGCGTTTAGCTCAGGAGTTATTGACTCGGGAAATTCGAATCTGTGAATATGCGGCCAACTTTACTTAAGTGACGCACAGGTGTGAGAGATGCAACCTCAAGCAGACGCCGCTAGCTTTTGTGGCCTCTTTTGGAGGAAAAGCCGCCGTCTCGACTGCCGAAGGAGAGGAGAGAGTCCTGCTGACCAGTTCAGCGTTAACAACTTATCTGCGCACCACCAGACTCAGCAGTATGTTTAACGACGCAGAGGCCATAGAAGACCACTTTCTGCAGTCGTCACTTTTTGATATGAAGGTTAACGTGGATGGATTCCTTCAGTCAATCGAGCCTGCGGATGTGAGACATGCTTCTGGTGCAGATGAGCAGGAGACTGGTGATGCAGAAGAAAGCTCGGCACCAATGGCAGAAGTTGACACTCAGCTGGCAGAAGAAGTTGACACTCAGGTGGCAGACCAAGCCATGGTGTTGGTGGCAGATCAAGTTGAAGCAGAGCTCGTTGAGGAAAGCGAGGTGCAGCTGACCGAGCGAGTTGAAGAGGAGCCTGCTGAGGGCGGCGGCGCGGCGTCTCAAGACTCTGTGGCTTAAGCAATTGATATTCTGAGTTCAGGTTCATTAAGAAGTAGAGATGGGCATTTTTCCAAAATATTGTATTCGAATATTTGGGCTCGTAAAAAATGAATATTCAAATATTTGTTTATTTAAATGAGGTTAAACGAGAAGGACGTTATTGTTTTATATTCATCAAGATTTTGTAACCATTTCTGAACAAGCTTACGATTAGGCAATACACAACAAGCTTACATTATATCTTAAGGTTTTCTTTTAGCTCAAAGCATTAAACAATATGTGCAAACAGAAAATATTAAGAACGAAAGCATTTAATCTCAAGCAGCGCGAGCGGGAAAATACTAATAAAGCAGACAGTGCCAGATATCATACAAAACGTACATAATACACTCGAGTCAGTATATGGTTATCGCATTTATATGTTTTCATGTTGAGAAAAACAATAATATCCACATGCTCGGGTGAGAAATCGAGCTGCGCTGACAGACGTTGTGGAGACAAAGATGACAATACATAACGGTGTGCTAAGCTAAGTTTCTAACAGCAGCACTTTGTTTTCTGTTCGTAAATATGTCTCTCTCGACGAAACATGTCTCAAAATCATTTTGCTATCAGATAAGTTATCATCTCAGCTCACTCTGGGATAACTTACAGCTGTGCTTGCCTGTCGTTAATGCAGTGATTCGACTGGTGTTTGTGCTTTCTCATGGTGGTGATATTAATGATAACTCATTTCATTAATTCATTTGATCAAAAGTAATTCAATTGTGTAAGATTATTTTCATCTGAGTAATTCCAAACTGCGCGAGGCAGACGACAACATTATGTTAAGATCAAATAAAATGAACTTGTTAAACACAATCCACAGCGCCACCCGGTGCATTTAGTTACAACTGAGTTTAGTGCTCAGGATTTATCATGGATTCACTGCATTTACGGCCAGGAAAGCAACCTAGTAAAATTCAAATAGTATTTTTATTTTTCAAATATTAATTACAGGTTGAATATTCTACTATTTGTGCACACCCTTATTAAGAAGAGAATGGTGTAAAATGCCTTTTTACTAATTACTCCCCCCACACATATTTAACTATGTGTTTCACTCCTTCACTTGCAGCATGACGTGGGTGATTTTAGCACCTGCATAGTATGGGTTTTCCATCTTCTACAAAAGATAAAGACAAAAGATGCAAGTATGACATGTGTCTGTGTCAAGAGTGGATTCATTGGAGGGTTAAGAGGAGAGAAGTTTCCGTCCAGGAATGACATATTTCATACCTATTGCCACTTTGAGGCTTTGACTGACACAGAGTACACTTACTCCTGTATCAACTGTGGATTTTACCCACCTGTGGTGGTCATGGATTTATACAGGAAATGGGTTTTCAAGCTGGCAGGTAAGTGACATTGTGTGTTTTGTTGTTTTTTTTTTTGTGTGTGTATGTGTTTCCAGCCAGAGGTCTTGCTTTTCCCTTATGGTGTGATTCATTACAGTCAGTGACCTCAAAGCACCCCCTGAGGACTTCAACGGTGAACATGACATTGAGAGTTTTTGGAATTCTCTTCATCTTGCCATGATAAGTCGTGTTTTTTTCGAAAGTGAGTTATGGTGAATACTATATTTCATCAGATTGTACATTGTAAACACAGTTTGGATTACAAATAATGCATCACATTTTGTAGGCAATGCAAACAACCCTTTCACTGTCAGTCCAAGCTACGAAAACTGGGCACCTTGGATTGGGAGTGAAACGTGTCAAAGTGGCACTGTTCTTAACAGAGTTCAAAAAAGTGAGAACATGCCCCTCTTCAACTGAAGCACAGCTGAGAAGTGTTTCTGAGGACCATCTGATTGATGAGTTGGCAAAACAAAAGGTGATGTTGCCTGGTGATGAACGTGATAAAGCTCTCTGGGTTTGAGGGGGAAGAAAGTGTCCAGTAAATGGTCTGTTCACTGTTTGTCATAAATATTATCAGGTTGGAGTTGTGAGAAAATTGTGCAGAGCCTGCAACATCGACACCAAGGGCTCCCGCCTTGATCTCATAACAAAACTGAAGGAGAACATGAAGAGCAGACAAACATATGACAAGGTCTTCCAAATATGGGGTGCATCTGGTACGTTACGGTGTTGCTCTGTAAGCCATGATATTAAGTTGTACATTATACACTTTACAATCTATTGAATCTTTAATCTCAGGTGGATGGTCTGTAATACATTGCCCCCATGGCATTGTATACAGCATCAAACTTAATCTACGTGCTGAAAGTCCCAGGGATTTTGCAGACCTTCTACTCTCCTGGAAGCACTTCCCAAATGTCTGCATCTATGATTTTGCAAGAGGTTTGGCGACACACACCAATTTGCGGGTTCCTCATTCTCTGCCTTTCCAGCCTTATGAAGGCAGACTGTCTGAACCCACAGATGACAATGTGAAGGCAGCCAGGGATGGAAAATTGCAGGTGTCGCTGGCATGGCTGCATGAAAGGGTGCACTGTGGGGAGGAAAATGCTCATCCGGTCACTGGATCATCTGAGCACTATGTCTTAAATGACAGCTTCCATGAGAAGAATGCCACAGATCCAAAGGACATACTGCGCAGGATCCAACTTGTCCCTGAGCTGAAAGGGTGGTTAAATAGCCAAGTTGCCGAGCAGTTTTTTGCCAAAATGCGTAAAAGTAACTACTTCTTCAACAACATGGCTCCATCAACCCATGCATTTCTTATGAGAAGTGTTATCCATCATCATAACACCTCCACAAATAGAAACACTTCTGGAGAGGCAGTTAAACTCTGGATGCCGGCTGTAACTTCTAAGCACCATCTCCTTGTCTGCTTTGGGACAAGCTGTTATAGGTGAATGAAGCTGTACTATTCTGTGTTGAATTTGCATAACATCAGTATACAGATATAGTTTTGTTCCAGTATTGCTGTGATCATGTTGTCTTTGCAGCCCAGCAATCAGATGCATCAAAACAACAAAGCACAACTGTGGTGGCCCAGGCACCTTCTGCAACAAGTAAACTGCTTTAACATTAAAGATAATGCAAAGTCAGTCCTGTAATTAAGCTTGACCCATGTGATGTAATTGTTTTTGTCAATTTTAAAACTTAAAGGATTAGTTCACTTATAAAAACTTTTCCTGATAATTTACTCACCCCCCGTCATCCAAGATGTTCATGTCTTTCTTTCGTCAGTCGAAAAGAAATTAACCGCATTTCCGTATTCTCCAAAAAGTTTACGCTGTATGTCCTACGCCTTCCCTATTCTACTTGTGGAACGAACTATGTCCATATAAAGCATATACATGTGTAACCCTGGGTTAAATCCATGTGCTTTTTAAATGTACACACTGAAGATTGAGTTTGTTACTGGGTTTATTTTTAAGAGTATTAACTGGTATTTATATTCTTTGTATGCAAATTTGATTAAGCAAGTCATTCGTTTCGATTGGCTTGTAAAAGTTATGGTCCCACCCCTGTGTATTCTGATTGGTGGATTATGATTCAGTGGGGAAGAACCGTTACATGATTGAAGAGAGTGAGGTGCAAGTTTGGCTTCTCCGGGTGATTTAAGTTTGAAGATGATTTTGTTCATAAAGTGGGTGTTATTTCGACAAGAATATACTCTTGTCAATGTTTTATTAATAGTTTGTTATCTAATTTGAGTATTTTAAGCAAGTTTTGATGGACTAAGCATCACTCGAATAACACTGTTTATGTTCGGATGAGAAGACGGGAGTGTATCATTGGGACGGGACATTGTTGAAGCACATACTAATGATAGAGCTCGGATCGGCTTTATATTACGAGCTCCTCTGGACTCAGACTTCAGACCTTTGTTTACAACCCTTATATTTCTGGATAAGAAATGTACACTATTAAAATGGTCTACATCTCAGGTCCCAACTATCTCCATGTGGATTTCTCAGTTGTCAGCTTTTCTGCCTTTGGAGAAATTGACTTATGACCTCAACCATAAACAGGACAAATTCAGGAGTCTTTGGGAACCTCTCCAATCCTTTCTACATAAATTTTTATTTAAGAGAGTTTTGGCTTCTCTAGTTTTGACCTATGTTTTTTGTAAACTGATACATTTGTACATTTCATTTAACTTGCAGCGCTTTGGGTTTGTTTGTTTGTTTGTCTTTGTCATCTTTGTTCTATTTGAAAATCCTTAATAAAAAAAAAAATAAATAAAAAATATTATACTGTATTGTATGCTGTTTTGTGGTTCAAAATATCCACACTGGAGAGAAGCCATATGCATGCAGTCAGTGTGGGAAGACATTCAGTCACTCATCACATCTTATGCCGAGTTCAGACTGCACGATTTTCACAGTAGTCGGGTCACTGTTCTTTTCACAATGCATGACTATCTTGGCCAGCATTCAGTCGCTGCTGTGTTCAAACTGCACGATGGATCGGCGACAGAAGGTTTCACACTGCATGACTTTACAATACGAAGAATCGCCGACAACTCTGTCTGGCACGCAAACTACGTTTCACAACCAAACACACGCGATACATGACAAGGAAACAACGCAATATCACGCGTTCAAGACCGGAGTTCTCACTCGAGACTGGCCCTGCGTCTCAATCAGCTCCCTAGCTCCCTAGGTCGTGAATCAGTATAAAATGAAAGTGAATGTGGCTGATACCCTCATCAGTGCCCTGACTACTGAACTAGGGAGCTGATTGAGACACACGGTGGGATTATTATTAAAAATAGTACCCTCAAGAAACTTGAAATACGAATTGCCTGTGCGCTGATTTGCAGAAAAAACAACATAAAGAAAAGAAGAATATGGAGGAGGAAATGTTTGGGGAGACGCAAGGAACAAGGATTGTGTGTTCTGCAACGAGAGTTGGAGCTAAATACATAACTTTTCAAAGTGCTGTTGTTGCGGATGGTCAAGCAAATGTTTGTGCTTTGGTTCTGTTTGATAGAATTGTAATGTTTATCTGAAATGAAGCCATGCTTGCTGATATTTTGGTCTATAACTCCTCCCCGAACTCTGCGTGATTGTCACTCGCGTGAAGGAGCATCGATTTGCCTGTGATTTCGGGCATTTGTCGGCGAATTCTCAAAACCTGTCGGCGAGCCAAAATCGGGGCTAAAATCGTGCAGTCTGAACTCGGCTTTAAAGAACACGAGGATCCACACTGGAGAGAGACCGTTCACATGTCACCAATGTGCCAATAGTAATGTGTTACCAATGTAAATAGAATCTACCGCATACACATATATATATATATATATATATATATATATATATATATATATATATATATATGGTGAACATATTCCTAGTCTTTACACTGTGAACTTAAGAATTTTGGTAACTTATCTGGTTATAACGTTAATCAGTCTAAATCATGTATTCTTTTATTGAATAAGGAGGATAGTCAACTACCAGCTGTTACTCATTTGATATAATAGACTCTTTACTTTTTAGGAATCAGAATCACAGCCAATGTAGATTATATATCCTCAGAAAATTACCAACCCCTGTTAAGCAATGTCTCCAAATTCATTGACAGATGGAAAGGCTACCCATGTCGCTAATTGGACGTATAGATGCATTTAAATTGAGCATATTACCTAAAATACTATACTTCTCTCAAAATATTTCTGTGTCCTCCACCCTCCTTACTTATGTCACTTCGGAAAGTATTCACTGATTTTATCTGGAAAAAACGAGCTCGCATTCGCTTGCCATTATTATACTTAGTATACAATAGGGGTGGTCTCCAATTTCCTAATTTACAGTGGTATTATTGGGCAGCAATTGGAATTTATTTTACTATTTTCTTCTGAACCCCACCCATCTTGATTCTTTATAAAGTCAAAATTACCCTTTAATCTCTATCGTTATTCGACAGATTTCAAAACTCTTTGTGAAGGCAAAGATATTATATCTCTTAATCCTATTCTCACTAATACAATTAAAGTCTGGTGTGATGTGCATAATTATTTAGGTCGGACAAATACTTTATCATGTTTTACCCCAATATGGGAAAATTAGTTATAAACCAGCTAGATCAGACTTAAGCAATTTAAGCAATTATATTGTAATAACTGGCAGTTATTCAATAAACATGGGGCTGCCCAGATATATACTATACTAGTATACTTGCACTATGCTAAATACTAGTTTGCACACTCGTGTCCCATACACCACACAACAAGAGAACACAGAATTAGAACTTCACAGGCAAGGCCAGATCACCAAGTCCCTCCTGTACACATCTCTCTCCATGATGGTGAGAGCCACACTTTTTATAACCAGGTGGTAAATGAACTAAACCCACCCAAACTAACTTGAACATAAACACACACAACTTTGCTAAAGCAAAACCCCAACCATCTTGCTTATATAATGCATAAATCAACTCAAAACAAACAAATACCCATAATGCACCAGCTGGTGTTGAATGCTGGGTCATTACAGTATGAAGAAAAATTGAGGACTTTCATATTGGAAATGACTTAATGTCCTTTGCAGAGATTGGGCACAGTTTGATATTCCCAAAACACATTTCTTTAAATTCCTTCAATTTAGGAGCCTTGTTTCTTCCCACCAAGGTACAAAGCTTACAAAACCCAGTAAGATCCTCTTGAAATGTTACTATCGAAGTCACCCCAATCTAAAGGCTTAATATCAATGTTTTACAAATTATTAGAGTCATACTCTAAAGAATCTTCAGAATCCAAACTGATCTCCTGGAGAGAAGATTTAAAAATGAACATTTCCTCAGATATATGGGAAACAATATGTATAAAAGCTCAAGTGCAAACTATTAACAGTAATCTTAAATTAATGCAGTACAACTGGATTATGACAACGTATTTTGCTCCAGTTAGGTTAAACAAAATTTGTCCGAACACTCCAGACACATGCATTAAATGCACATCTGATAAAGGCACACTTGTGCACTGCATGTGGGGTTGTCCTATGGTGCAGGAGTTTTGGAAAGAGGTAGTTTCACTTATTTTTCAGATGGTATCTGTTAATCTTCCAATGAATCCAGAATTTTTTATTTTGGGAATTTTCCCAGAAAATATTGTACACTGTAGCAATATTCGTAAACTTATTGACATGTGTATACTTCAAGCAAAGCATCTAATAGCTATGTATTGGAAAAAAGTGGAAAGGCCATCTGTTGTACAGTGGATTAATAAAATGTCTTTTTGTTTGTCAATGGAAAAGATTACATATATTTTAAAAGGTAAATTGTTGCTATTTGAGAATATTTGGTAACCCTTTATATCCTTTATCTCAAACTCAGATTTTAGTAATATAATGAGTGAGGTTGAAAGAGATAAAATATCTTGATTCTCTGAACGTATTTCCACCCACATTTTATTACTACCAAACCATTAGTCATTTAACCATTTACTGTTTTTCCTAAATTACTCCTTTTTATAGATCTGCTTCTTGTATGACTATTTACAACTCTTCTTTGTCTGTATCTGAACTGACCTGTGCCTTTGTTTTCTTTTGTATTATTTTTGTAGAATTTTTTATTTATTTTTTTATTTTATTTTTCCCCCTTTATTGTTGTTTAGTTTATTGTTATGTTAAAAGAGATCTAACGGTTTTATTGTATAATATTGCTTTAATATATTGGCATAATTTATTACATCTCAATAAATAAATTGTTCAAAAAAACAAAAATGAATCACGCTACAAACATAATGATCTTATATGATGATGCATTGCTGTGTCTGTTATCCCATAATTCACACTTTTGGACACTTTTGCTTTTAACGGACATTAGACAACACTGCAAAATCAAGCTGTTATATTCATATATTTATTGTCCAACATTCCCAATTTTTCTGATGCATGTCCTTAATTTAATTTCATATGTTGGTAATAATTCAGTGTTATAAGCCTTTTAACTCTCCTATTACCCCTCAAATTTTCCCCACCGGGGTCAGTTGGACCCCAGCAATTTAAACCTCCAGAATAAGATTATTTTTTTATTTATTTTTACAAATGTTTGTGTGTCAGGTCATTTTTTATGTCTTTGTATTCTTCTTAAATAGCACTTTATATAAACGTCTTTCACAACAGTTGCAGCAGCCAAGCTGTTTTGGAAGGCACCGTCTTCGTCTCTCAATATGAGGTTTCACTAGCTCGTGATCCAGCTGCTCCAGGAAAATTCTCCTTCGACTCAAGTGTTCTACTGTTCCAGTTCTTGTTTTTCACTCCATAACACAAAGGCATTGTAGGCACCAGTGTTGGGCAGTAACGCGTTACTAGTAATGGAAGTTACGTTTGACAGTAACTAATACTGTAACGCATTACTTTTTAAATAAATTAACTCCGTTACCGTTACCTTATGGTGTGTTGTGCGTTACTTTTTTAAATGAATTAATTTTGGCTGAAGTGTAGCCGACAGCCTAACCTGTTTACAGCAGCGACGCATTGTAGGATTGGTGGATGCCAACCACTGTAAACACGAAGACACACTGTGGGCGTGTTTCCATTTATTCAAGTATGTGCGGCAGTCACGGCGAGTCAAGGCGAGAGCAAGACGAGTTTCTCAAAGTGGAAATATACTCATTATTTCACTTTAGTTGAGCATAAAGACAAAAACCTTTTAGTTAAATGTAAGTTGTGTCTTTCTGGTTAGAAGGTCCTATCTACTGCGATAAACAGCAACTCCAATCTTTCGAAGCACCTCCAGAAACGTTATTCATTTAAGCCATTAGTTGACTAATCACATTTATATTAATTTAATTTCTTAAATACTGGAGAGAATAAGCCATAATAATGATCGTAACATTGACTATAGTGCACGCATAAAGCTTGCCACAAAGAACCGGCAAAATTAATGATTATGAATTTGACCAAAATAACAAGGAGACATTTTAATTGTTTATTAATAAAGTAATGTTCTGAATCAGTGTCGGCTGCGAAATGAAGTTGACATTGCTGACTCTCATCATCTCTATATAGGCTACTGGACGCGCTTAGAGAGAAATGCACATTTCATTCGGATTAGGCTACATAATCAGACAAGTCTATTTCTTTTCGTTTTTAGATATTTCAAGCTTCTATAGATATATTTCTCATGTCTGTGAGGCAAGCAGCCGCTGAGTTTCGGTTCATTTAGCCTGTAAGTCGCACTCCAGTTCAAGCGCCAGTGATCGCGCCTGCGCCTGCCATAATTATATTGTCAGCTATATTTGCTTCTTATTTATTAAATCCAGGCAATTGGTTAATGAAACATTGATTAAAATTAAGATACAATTTTTACAAAACGAAATTCACTTTAAAGAAAGGCTTTCTACGAAACAAAACTTAATGAAGTGTTTAAAATCATGTCTGACCCACTCCATGACTCCCGATATATTGATCATCTTACACTCTAAAAAATGCTGGGTTAAAAACAACCCAAGTTGGGTTGAAATGGACAAACCCACGATTGGGTTGTTAACCCAGCGGTTGGGTAAATGTTGCCCAACCTGCTGGGTAGTTTATTTAAACCAACTATTGTTTAAAAATTGCTATATGGCTAGCTTAAAATGAACCCAAAAATTGGGAAATTAAAAACCAGATGCAATTAGAGGCAACAATAATAGACAAAAGGTGAATGTTTATTAATAAGCTTTAATATTTTATTAATATAAATTTAATATTATATAAATTTAAAATAATAAATTTAATAACTACCGAGCTAGCTACTAGGTGTGCCATGTCAGTTTAGCCTAAGTTGGATGACAAAATGCGGAAGAGCGAAATATTAAAAGCGTGAATAAGGTTTCACAAATTTGGCTCTTACAAAATTAATTAGAACATACAGGCACTTTATGGTACACCAACTGCAAAAATAAAAGATATATAATGGTTATTTATCAAAGTTGTTTATGCAAAGAGGCACCAGGCAAGGATGCTCAAGGTCCCCTCAGCACTTTTTTTGAATCCTTAGTACAAAGCATCAGACAACAGAAAACAATCAAAGGTATCAGTATAAAAGCAGTGGAACACAAGATGGCATGCTATGCAGACAACATACTAATTTATCTTGGAGACCCAACCATGGGCGTAGGTTTGGTCTCAGCTTTGGTGGGGACACCCCCCCGGAATTCTTTTGTTGTAAGATACCAGTGCTTTAATGGTGACTTCCATTTTTATATCAGACTGTTGGCAATACAGAATATCACAATACAGAAGTGAATCTACTTCATCTCATTATATTGTATCCTGAGTCAGGATTCCTGACCCCGATATACCATCCTGTATACTGTCCCTAAAGAGCTAGTACAACTGTATAATCTCAAAAATGCACTCTCAAAAAATAAAAATAAAAACCTGAGACTGTGTAATGCTGCACAACCAAACGTTTTATTAACAGAAATTATTATGTACATTAGTATTTACACTAACAAAAAATACTCTGCCACAAGGAACTATTGTTGAACTATATAACATTGATTAGTATAACAAAAATAAAAAATAGTGCATTAGATTAAACTGGGAAGGGTCATAACACTTGCATATTGTTGTCCTAGATTTACTGCTTCTATTGTTCTCAATTGTAAGTCGCTTTGAATAAAAGTGTATGCTAAATGAATAAATGTAATTGTAAATCTGTAGTGGTTTGTTGCTGTCTTTCCTGCATACAAAATGGTTAATTAATTTTGTAGTCTATCCTATGGCTAGCAAGTTTAACCCTCCTACCAGATAGTGTTATTGGATATTATCAATTAAATAATGATTCATTATATTTGAATAACCAACAGTTTTAACTTTTGCCTTTTTAACATTGCCAACACGTTTTTCAAGCACATGTCTAGCAATGTCAGTTCTTCATTAAACTGTGGGTGGATTCCCTTTTATTTCTCTGCTTGTAGGGTAGGCTACACTCACAAATACATTACATAAACAGAATGTAGGAAACGAAAAATGTCTCAGATCCACCGTTTGTGTTGACTGCAAGATTCTGTTAAGGTACAGGCTAATAGGCCAATTTCACACTTCCGGGTTTTGGCTTCCGGAACGATCCACGCCGTGTAAAAGTTTTTCCGGTTACAGTGATAGATAGCCTCGATCAGAACCAGATCGGGAATCAAAGTCATTTTACGAATTAAATGTCATGAAAATGTTTGAACGGTCTCGGTGAATTATTGGTGAGACTA
>JAOTNS010002961.1:0-27132 GCA_028476615.1 Culter alburnus
CCCACAGGTGGTCGATTTCTTTCGGATTTTCTCCCAGGCCTTGAGTAAACAGGCAGAGCGATTTTCATTTTCATAGGCCTCCATTAAGCTTAGTTGCGTCCCAAAAGATGAACTATATACTATAGTTGTGTCCCAAATGACGCACTATACACTATGTACTTATGCACTATGCTCATCCATGTAGTGTGTGAATTGTATAAGGTTTTGTCATTTAACATCGGCGTCTGTCCCCCCTCCCCCTCAGAAACGTAATTAAAGCTGCAACAGTTGAGTGCATGAAGTGTCCAACATTCTACACTTCATTTTTTCCATTAATTTAGCGCATCATCCGGGTATTTAAGTGTACTTTTTTTTAATTTTCAGTGTGAATGCACTACTCGCACTATTTGTACTTAAAAACGTCATAGAATAGTGCATAAGTACATGATTGGGGACGCACCTTATGCACTTATACACTGTACTTATGCACTATGTACTCATCCATGTAGTGTATGAATTTTATAAGCTTATTTTGTCATTAAACATCGGAGTCTGATACCCCCCCCCCAGAAACGTAATTAAAGCTGCGACAGCTGAGTGCATGAAGTGTCCAATTCCACACTTCGTTTTTTTTCCCATTAATTTTGTGCATCATCCAGGTATTCAGGTACACATCCAACTTGGATGATCCAAGTGTACTTTTTCTTTTTGGAATTTTCTGTGTGTATGCACTACTCGCACTATTTGTACTTAAAAACGTCATAGAACAGGGACGTGGGAACTATATTGTGAGAGGGGGGGCCTATAGTAGGCCGTGTTATGTATCCTGATTGACTTTATGATTAGTTAAATCTGTTTTGCACATGCATCACCACAGAGTTAACCATTTCAGACAGTACAGGACAGCCTCTGTCTCGTTCACTTCACGTCTGTGGGCGTTACGCACAGCTCAGGCACGGCGCCAGGATTCCAGTTTTGGATGGGCCAGACCAATTGTGGGTGGGCCTTAAATTAAAAATGTTAAATTAAAAAAAAAAAAACGTTATCCAATCACTGCTTAACCTAATAAAAAAATATTGACTAATATAGCCTACTGTTATATTATATGTGTGTATACATAATATAGATTTTAATAGCTTGATGCTCTTTAAATATTTTGTTGCATTGTTAAAAGTTTCGGTGCATAGGACAGACCTATCCGCGATCGCTCTCCATAGTTCTGACCAAAGAAGAGCGCTTTGGAATCTCCATTACGCATGAAACGCATCATATCATCATACCGATAACATTGTCTCTTAGCGCGCTACGAAGACTCTTAAGGTATAACTTAACTAAAGGTATACTACCACTAAAGGTATATCATTGCTAGGCGTCTTCAGGGCTATCATCCACTCGCGAGGCATAGGCGCTGAAAGGCAGAGGCGCTGGCGCCCTCCTAGCAACGGCGCTGAATGAATGATGATCTGAAATGTAGGCTTAAATCAAACACATTTTAATTCAGATTCTGTATTTATATTATATATATATATATATATATATATATATATAAACGGAAAACAAAAACAACGAAAAAAACAGCTATGTCATAGAATAGTGCATAAAAGCAGTCTTGGCACCTTGGCACCACATACCATTTTTCATGTCAATCAGACTTAAGCTGTGTCCGAAACTGATCCCTATGCGGTATATAGTGCACTAAATTGGGTGTCGGCCATTTTGTAGTGGTGTCCAAATTCTGAGTGAACAACTTCATTCCCTACTTTCGTTACTTTATACCCACAGTTCAATTTTAAGTGTACATTCGATGTACACTCACTGAAGCACTATTTCCCCCCCCCCCCCCCCTCTTTATTACAAGAGGATTAGGGCCAAGCAATAATAAAAAATAAAACCATCTCGAGATTAAGTTGTTAAATTCGAGAAAAAACTCGTTAAATTTCGAGAAAAAAGTCGAGAATAAATTGAATAAACCATTAAATTACGAGAAAAAACTCGTTAAATTTCAAGAAAAAAGTCGAGATAAAATGTTGAGAATAAACTCGTTAAATTACGAGAAAAAATTCGAGAAAAAACAGTCAAACCAAAATTTATTCAGACACCTTCAACATTTCACACATTATCACAGTATATTCGCTATAGTTCTAGTATAGGTCAAAATGTCTGAATAATTTTTGGTCCCAGAATGATCAATTTTACTGGTAGTATGAAGAATTTTTGGGTATAATGGTCACAGTTTACTTTATTTTGCTATCCTCACTTAAATTAACTAGTGTCCTGCACCCAATAGTAAAAAAAAAAAAAAAAAAAATATATATATATATATATATATTATATTGTCTGAAATTTTTGGTTTGACTGTACATTTAAAAAAATCATACTCACCGGGAGATGCTTTAGTGTTTCCTTTCTTTTTTGGTGTATCCTGTTGTATCAGAAAAGAGATATTTGTTAACAGAACATGACTGCTGGATCAGTTATTAAAGTTGCAGCATAATTTACCTTAGACATAGATTTTGTAAATGAATCCATCCAGTACTGAAAAAACATTTAAAAAAAAAAATAAATAAATCAGTTTACTATGCTTTGTTTTTTATGCAGCATTTGTGTTTTGCACATGTTTAATAACACTTTAAGAAACACTTGTATTTAAAGGTTCTTTTCTGTTTTGCCGTATGTTAAGTTATTGTAAACCCCAGAAAGTCAAATATTGATTCATGCCACACAAGCTACTGTTGTCTTGAGAGGTTACAAACCGCTAAAGCAGATTCATCTTCAGTTTGGAAAAGTGATTGGGGAGAGATCAGAAAGTATAACTGGATTATTATTTATTACATTTAACTATGTGTTTAAGGCACAGTAGACCATCTCTAAATAATATGACATTTTTATATTGTCTATTTACCCTAAACCGTACATTTAAAAAACATACTTAAGATTTTATATATTGTTTAATATGTATGATTTATCCTGAAGAACTGGATACCTGTGGTGGAAAACATTGTTTAATTCTGTCCAGAGCTTCTCGATTCCTAACACAGTCTAGGAATTTATCCTCGTAGAACAGACAGTCCACTGTGAGTGTCTTCATCCTGGTCACATGACTGCGGCTGTCTGGTACCATCTTCTCTGGCTCAAATGTGTGATGAAGCACCACGAAGAGAGCTGGTTTAGTCTCTGTTGGAGTGGTCAATATAGTTGTTATATGTATTCATTATTAAAATGAGTTTGAATAAGAAACAATTTCAAAACACACATGCACATTACATTAAGAGTGCATCACCTGAGACGGCATTAAGTTCATTCACTGCAGCATCAATGTCAGTTCCTGCCCTTGAAACAATAATGCAGAAAACCAGAATGAAATCACACTCCGCTACAGTGGACACCTCCTCTAGACCTGGTGTTTGTTGAAGAACATTTCTTATGATGTCCTCTTGAGGTTTGGATGTCCCAGGTAAAAGGATGAAATATTTTTTTCCTTCCAGAGGAATAAAAGTATTGGTTAATGTAAATTAATTCAGACAAGGCATAGTCATCTCAAACAAAAAAGTAATTCAGTTTTATCTATTATTTTATCCCAATCTAATTAGAAATGAGTTCTACTTATTATTACCAGTAATCATAGGACGTTCATCTCGGTGTTCTTCTGTCATCTTCACATCAGTGTTCTGTTCAGAGTTTAGTTCTGAAACTGACAGTATAAAGTAATATGCTTATCATCATTTTTATTGTGTAACCTATATCTTTGTTTATATCATTATTCTAAACTAATTAATATTTTAATATATATTTTAATATTTTATATTTTCATTGTCGGTCTTGGACAAGTTTAAAACATTAAAATCTACACATAAAAATCATTCCTGTAATTAAATCATGTGACGTCAGTGAAGATGACTAAGAGTCTGGTGAAGAAATGTAGAAATGTAGTGCAATCGAATCGGCTTGCACCAAGAAATCAGGGGAAAATAATTTTGTTTCTAGGCCTTACGGTTCCAAAGTTATTAGCACAAATGCAAATGAAACTTTGGACTTTCGCACACTTTTCAAAACATTCAACTCTCTCCTCTGTCCCCCTCCACCACCACCCACCTCATCCCTTACTGCTGATAATTTTGCTACATTTTTCACTGACAAAACCTCTACCATCAGCAGTCAGTTCTCCGCTCCACACACACAGGAACTCAGACCAACCACACACACAGCCACACACCTCCTTTCTTCATTCTCCCCCCTCACTGAGACAGAAGTATCCAAACTTCTCCTCTCCAATCATCCTACTACCTGCCCTCTAGATCCCATCCCCACACACCTTCTACAAGCCATCGCTCCCACACTTTTACCAGCACTGACACACATCATCAACGCATCTCTCCACACTGGCACTTTCCCTAACACATTCAAACAGGCTCGGGTAACCCCACTGCTTAAGAAACCCACATTAAACACATCTCTTGTAGACAGCTACAGACCTGTTTCTCTCCTACCATTCATAGCAAAAACACTTGAACGAGTTGTTTTCAACCAGGTGTCATCTTTCCTCTCACATAGCAACCAATTGGATGTCAATCAATCTGGTTTCAAGAGTGGCCACTCGACTGAGACTGCACTGCTGTCGGTCACTGAATCCCTGCGGATTGCAAAGGCTGATTCCAAATCATCAGTTCTCATTCAGCTCGATCTATCAGCTGCCTTTGACACGGTGAATCATCAGATCCTCCTGTCCACCCTCTCATCACTGGGCATCACAGGTACTCCACTCTCTGGTTTGAATCCTATCTCACAGGAAGGTCTTTCAGGGTTGCCTGGAGAGGGGAGGTATCCAAAGCTCATCAGCTGACCACGGGTGTTCCTCAGGGTTCAGTTCTTGGACCCCTCCTCTTCTCCATTTACACTACATCACTTGGTCCCATCATTCAGGCACATGGTTTCTCCTACCATTGCTGCTGATGACACACACTCTTCCTTTCATTCCAACCAGATGATCCCACAGTAGCTGCACGAATCTCAAGCTGTCTGGCGGACATCTCGGCATGGATGAAAGAACATCATCTACAGCTCAACCTGGCTAAGACTGAGCTTCTCGTCTTCCCTGCCAATCCGACTCTAAATCACGATTTCAGCATCCAGCTAGGCACATCCTCAATTACCCCATCAAATTCGGCCAGAAATCTTGGAGTAATCCTTGATGATCAACTGACCTTCAAAGACCACATTGCAATGACAGCTCGGTCATGCAGATTTGCACTATACAACATCAGGAAAATCAGGCCCTTTCTAACAGAACATGCAACACAACTTCTGGTCCAGGCTCTGGTCATTTCTAGGCTTGATTACTGCAATGCACTTCTGGCTGGACTGCCATCATGCACAATCAAGCCTCTACAAATGATTCAGAACGCAGCAGCACGTCTCGTCTTCAACGAGCCCAAAAGAGCCCACGTCACGCCTCTCTTCATCTCTCTTCACTGGCTACCACTTGCTGCTCGCATCAAATTCAAGGCGTTGACGCTTGCTTACAGATCTACCACAGGCTCAGCACCCTCCTACTTCCACTCACTCTTACGAGTCTACACTCCTACCAGAAACTGCGCTCACTAAAGGAGCGAAGGCTTGTGGTACCATCACAGAGAGGCACGAAATCACTTTCCAGAACATTCTCATTCACCGTCCCTTGCTGGTGGAATGATCTTCCTGCCTTCATCCGGAATGCAGAATCCCTGGCAATATTCAAAAGACAGCTGAAAACCCATCTCTTTCGTGAGCACTTAACCTCATCTTAAAAAAAAAAAAAAAAAAAAAAAAACTTCTTATTCCTATCCTTTCACTTCCTCTATCCCTCTCTATTGTAGCTTAGGATAATCTGAGCACTGCCTATAACTTGTGTTATGAGCACTTCTTGTCTATTTGCCTCGTCACGACGACTCGCTTGTTGTATTCCTCACTTGTAAGTCGCTTTGGATAAAAGCGTCTGCCAAATGAATAAATGTAAATGTAAATGTAAATGGTGGCGCTACAGGGATTAAGTTAGAGACTCAAAAATCACTGTGATTAAACAGGGTTATGAACTGAGAAATTAAATTTTCCTTGAGCTTTTGACATATAAGAGGTCATCATACTATAAAAATATACTGTAAGTTTCAGAGCTGAAAACTTCCTTGTTAGTCCAATAAAAGCTTTAATTGACACCAGACCCAGCAAACGACAGGATTTTCAAAGTGGGGATCTATGACGTCAAAGGGCAGCAAGCACCGCCTCTGCAGAAGAAGATCAACGCCTACTTCATCCCTGCCTGTTTAGCTCCACCCATCGATTCGCACATGACATGCAATAGAATAGGTAGCCTAAGTAACAGGCCTACATGGTGCTAAACCAGATCAAGCTACCAAGCAATAAACATGCCATTGAGGATTACAAAATATTGTGCATTGCCTGGAATTGACAGTAATGCAACATGTAAGTAACTGTGTTAAATCTAATGCCTGATCTGAAATGTAATGATTCATGTACAGTCAGACGTTCTTTGTCTGTGTGTCAGTAAGTTAAATCAAACCGTGTCTAAACGTCAACTTGCATTGTTTCTCTTAGAAGGATGCAAATAATCTGTTATTTAACAGTGATTAAATTATATAAAGAAAGCGATCAAAGAAGCTCCCTTTGCAATCGCTGTAGCAGCGCGCGCTGAAACTGTCAATCAAACAGCGCAAGTTTATCTTGACTAAAACTCCCATTTTATTCAACAAATCTCTTAGTTATATTGCGTTTGCACTGTTAGTAAAGATGAAAGCATTTGTTAGTGTACAGAAATTGAGTTGTAATGACGAGATCACTGCTTTCATGCGCTCAACATGTCTGTGATCGGCTACAATCTTCATCACTGCAACCTTTCATGCCACGATCTAAATATAATGCCATAGATCTAAATGTAATGCAACACTTTTCACGATTAGTTAACCGTGAGAGCTGTAATAGTAAAAAAGAGAGTGCTAAAAGAGAGAGTAATACTTGGCTATTTCATATGTACAGATGTTAGCCAATCACAGCAGTGGGCGTTTACACTGAAGTCTCACAGCAGACACGCCCCTTAAAACAGAGTGTTCAAACCAGAGGCTAAAATCAGGGTAGGAAAAATTTATTTTATTTATAAATTATGACAATTTGAATGTAAAAAAGCATACTAACATTATAAGTGCACCCCAGGAAACATTATAAAACAATAAAACAATGCAGTTCATGACCCCTTTAATGTTCAGACTCTCCTCTATCGATGTGCCATATTTCACAACTTTTTACCATATGGTTCGATAGCCTGCATAGACTTCCAGAGCAAAAGAAGAAGAACCAGATTATTGGGGTTCAAACGCTTTAAGGCCTTTAAGTATACACGTAAAAAGGTATTATGTTTTATTTAGGAAGAATGTAATCACTTAGATCAAAAGACCATTTAGACAAATACATGCAGTTTACTAAGGAAATAAATATGTGTTTTTTAAATACATGGCTTTTTTCACCTTTGTAATAGTCAAAGCTCCACTTACGGCCTGATCTCCATAAAAGTTTTCATGCCTCTTTAGAATCATGTGCCGCATGTGCTCACCTAATGATGGGAAGTTCTGAGTTTTCGTTTAGGATTAATAGGCTTTTGGGTATACTTGGCCATGCCTATTTTCTAAATAACACTATAGTATATAATTTTTTTTTTTTTTTTTGATAATTCTTGACCTAGAGAATCCTGAGAATTGTGCCTCAGTGGTTTTATCAAGGTTGAGCAAAAACCTAGGACTAGTTTGCCAAAGCTGGTTTTATGAAATAATACTATTTAATGAACGATCTGATTGACAGCAGCAGTCTGAGAGGCAAAGTTGCTCAGAATAAGGAGTTCTACCATGTGGTATGAATGTTGTGGCCATGTGTGAAAAACATCATGTGATATAAAATTCTTTAAGCACGTAAAAAATGTGAAGGCACCCCACATTGGCTGAATTCTTTCAAATTTCTCACAGGCCTTTAGGGCCTGGAGTCAAACAGGCCGAGCAAGTTTCGTTCCCATAGGCCTCCATTAACCTTGATAGTGATAGTGTTTTTCGAGATACGCGAATGTCCTCAAAGGCAGTTTTGGCACCTTGGACAAAGACACCACATGCCATTTTTCATGTTAATCAGACTTAAGCTGTGTCCGAAACTGATCCCTATGCACTATATAGTGCACTACATTGGGTGTCGGCCATTTTGTAGTGGTGTCCAAATTCTGAGCTACTTTTGTTCACTACTTTATACCCACAATTCTCTGATTTTGAGTGTACATTCGATGTACACTCGCTGAAGCACTATTTCCCAAAATCCAATGCATAAAGGACTGAGAGAGCGCGCAAAAGAGAGGGAGCGAGCGAGTTCAAACAAGAGATTACTTTATAGCTTTTTTATTTCTGCTTTAACATTTATTTCACGCTAGTTCTAGCTGTTTTATCATTACTTGAATAAAACATTGTTTTAGATATAGAGAGACAATATTATATAGATGAATTTTCAAATTAAATGAAATTATATTAATAAGGTAAAATATTGTTTTATATGATTTTATTAAGCTATTAAAATATTATTTAGGCCTAGTTATTAATTCAATGTAATGTGTTTTACTAACAACCAGGTGTTTTAATAATTTGTGGCATTGTTAACTCACAAAACTGTAAGGAAGAGATAATAATTTGGTGGATGTTTTAAAAAATATATGTTAATCATCTGTAAGTAGCATATATCCATTCTAATGTAATCATAACGGTCGCCTGAGGGCACGCGCTATATCATCTGTGAGCGTGAGTAAAGAACTAAAAATAAACTTGAATAAAATATACAAATGCTTACACTTGTTAATGTGTGCTTATTTTTGTTTGCAGTTTTTAAATAGTATTATGAACACAAATTAAGACTGACAAACCAATTAATTTATATAGCCTAACTACAATCGATGAAACCACAAAGCTGGCACGGAGGTAGTATAATTACAAAATAAAATCATTATGAATGCTATTGTTATTAATATTATTTTATATAGTACGTTATATGTAAGATAAAAGTCGTTTTATCACTACATGTGAACAAAGCCTTTTCTGCGACAGCTCCAGCTCTCCGATGCAGTGTATACGTCAGCATCCGAATTCACTCACTTCATTTCATTCACTCCTTGCAGATATAGTGCACTCAAATGCCATACACTATATAGGGATTAGTGAATGAGTGAATGAGTAAACGGTTTCAGACACAGCTTTAGGGTTGCGTAGTTATAGCAATTTTTAAGTTTTTTCCATGTTATAGCGCCACCAAGTGGCCAGTCGCCACATCCGTTTTTCAAGTGACCACAGAATGAGCTCTTAAATATGTGTGCCGAGTTTGGTGAAAATATCTCATTCTGTTCACAAGTTATAGCCATTTTAGTGGCTCCGCCCACTTCAAACATTATGGCGGCCCTTAGAGAGGGTGAATCGAAATGTCAACATTTTTTTGATAATTGACAATCAAACTCCAGAGAATCTTGCTGCACTGTTTGGTTCCGATCTGAAAAAAAAACCTAGGACTTGTTTTGAATTCTGCATTTGTTTTGCATTTGAATCCCTGAGACAAGGATTCCATTGATATAAGACACTTGAGCATATGACTAATGGTTTAGGAGTTCAGAGCGATTTCATAATGTTCACCAGTCAGGCTGATCTTAAAAAAAAAATGAAAATCAATGATGCTGTATAAAGCTAATTTACTATATTACAAAAAAATCTGTATAGTAGGCTATAAGATTCTTATATAAGTCTTATATACAGTCAAACCAAAATTTATTTAGACACCTTCAACATTTCACACATTATCACAGTATATTTGCTATAGTTTAAAAAAATAGTAATTAAATATGACAAGAATTCAGCGTGAACTGTCAAAAAAATAATCTTGATAATGTTAGTTAACACTTAAGCAAAACATGGTCAGGTCAAAATGTCTGAATAATTTTTGGTCCCAAATTTTTATCAATTTTACTGGTAGTCAGTATGAAGAATTTTTGGGTATAATATGTCACAGTTTACTTTATTTTGCTATCCTCAATTACATAAATTAGTACTAGTAAAAAAAATAAAATA
Source organism: Culter alburnus (assembly GCA_028476615.1). Lineage (NCBI taxonomy): Eukaryota > Metazoa > Chordata > Actinopteri > Cypriniformes > Xenocyprididae > Culter > Culter alburnus. Next base: position 10,104 of record JAOTNS010002961.1, read on the forward strand.
AAATAAAATAATAAAAATTATATATATATATATATAGTGTCTGAATAATTTTTGGTTTGACTGTACATTTAAAAAAAAAAAAAATCATACTCACTGGGAGATGCTTTAGTTTTCCTTTCTTTTTTGGTGTATCCTGTTGTATCAGAAAAGAGAAATTTGTTAACAGAACATGACTGCTGGATCAGTTATTAAAGTTGCAGCATAATTTACCTTAGACATAGATTTTGTAAATGAATCCATCCAGTACTGAAAAAACATTAAAAAAACAAAACAAAAACATAAATCAGTTTACTATGCTTTGTTTTTTATGCAGCATTTTGTGTTTTGCACATGTTTAATAATCACTTTAAGAAACACTTGTATTTAAAGGTTCTTTTATCTGTTTTGCCGTATGTTAAGTTATTGTAAACCCCAGAAAGTCAAATATTGATTCATGCCACACAAGCTACTGTTGTCTTGAGAGGTTACAAACCGCTAAAGCAGATTCATCTTCAATTTGGAAAAGTGATTGGGGAGAGATCAGAAAGTATAACTGGATTATTATTTATTACATTTAACTATGTGGCACAGTAGGCCATCTCTAAATAATATGACATTTTTATATTGTCTATTTACCCTAAACCGTACATTTAAATGACATATTTCAGATTTAATATATTGTTTAATATGTATGATTTATCCTGAAGAACTGGATACCTGTGGGGGAAAACATTGTTTAATTCTGTCCAGAGCTTCTCGATTCCTAACACAGTCTAGGAATTTATCCTCGTAGAACAGACAGTCCACTGTGAGTGTGTTCATCCTGGTCACATGACTGCGGCTGTCTGGTACCATCTTCTCTGGCTCAAATGTGTGATGAAGTACCACGAAGAGAGCTGGTTTAGTCTCTGTTGGAGTGGTCAATATAGTTGTTATATGTATTCATTATTAAAATGAGTTTGAATAAGAAACAATTTCAAAACACAACATGCACATTACATTAAGAGTACATCACCTGAGACGGCATTAAGTTCATTCACTGCAGCATCAATGTCAGTTCCTGCCCTTGAAACAATAATGCAGAAAACCAGAATGAAATCACACTCCGCTACAGTGAACGCCTCCTCTAGATCTGATGTTTGTTGAAGAACATTTCTTATGATGTCCTCTTGAGGTTTGGATGTCCCAGGTAAAAGGATGAAATATTTTTTTCCTTCCAGAGGAATAAAAGTATTGGTTAATGTAAATTAATTCAGACAAGGCATAGTCATCTCAAACAAAAAAGTAATTCAGTTTTATCTATTATTTTATCCCAATCTAATTAGAAATGAGTTCTACTTATTATTACCAGTAATCATAGGACGTTCATCTCGGTGTTCTTCTGTCATCTTCACATCAGTGTTCTGTTCAGAGTTTAGTTCTGAAACTGACAGTATAAAGTAATATGCTTATCATCATTTTTATTGTGTAGCCTATATCTTTGTTTATATCATTATTCTAAACTAATTAATATTTTAATATATATTTTAATATTTTATATTTTCATTGTCGGTCTTGGACAAGTTTAAAACATTAAAATCTACACATAAAAATCATTCCTGTAATTAAATCATGTGACATCAGTGAAGATGACTAAGAGTCTGGTGAAGAAATGTAGAAATGTAGTGCAATCGAATCGGCTTGCACCAAGAAATCAGGGGAAAATAATTTTGTTTAGGCCTTACGGTTCCAAAGTTATTACACTATTTGTACTTAAAAACCTCATAGAAAGAACAGGGACGTGAGAACTATATTTTGAGAGGGGGATTCTTGGGGGGGGGGGGTGTTAGTGTAGGCCTATAGTAGGCCGTGTTATGTTTCCTGATTGACTTTATGATTAGTTAAATCTGTTTTGCACATGCATCACACAGAGTTAACCATTTCAGACAGTACAGGACAGCCTCTGTCTCGTTCACTTCACGTCTGTGGGCGTTACGCACAGCTCAGTGTGGCCCAGGCACGGCGCCAGGATTCCAGTTTTGGATGGGCCAGACCAATTGTGGGTGGGCCTTAAATTAAAAATGTTAAATTAAAAAAAAGAAAAACGTTATCCAATCACTGCTTAACCTAATAAAAAAATATTGACTAATATAGCCTACTGTTATATTATATGTGTGTATACATAATATAGATTTTAATAGCTTGATGCTCTTTAAATATTTTGTTGCATTGTTAAAAGTTTCGGTGCATAGGACAGACCTATCCGCGATCGCTCTCCATAGTTCTGACCAAAGAAGAGCGCTTTGGAATCTCCATATATATATATATATATATATATATAAACAGAAAACAAAAACAACAAAAAAAACAGCTATGTCATAGAATAGTGCATAAAAGCAGTCTTGGCACCTTGGCACCACATGCCATTTTTCATGTCAATCAGACTTAAGCTGTGTCCGAAACTGATCCCTATGCGGTATATAGTGCACTAAATTGGGTGTCGGCCATTTTGTAGTGGTGTCCAAATTCTGAGTGAACAACTTCATTCCCTACTTTCGTTACTTTATACCCACAGTTCAATTTTAAGTGTACATTCGATGTACACTCACTGAAGCACTATTTCCCCCCCCCAAAAAAAAGCAAGTTCAAATGAGAGATTACTTTATTACGGAAGAGGATTAGGGCCAAGCAATAATAAAAAAATAAACCATCCCGAGATTAAAGTTGTTAAATTTCGAGAAAAACTCGTTAATTTCAAGAAAAAAGTCGAGATAAAATGTTGAGAATAACTCGTTAAATTACGAGAAAAAATTTGAGAAAACAGTCAAACCAAATTTATTCAGACACCTTCAACATTTCACACATTATCACAGTATATTCGCTATAGTTCTAGTATAGGTCAAAATGTCTGAATAATTTTTGGTCCCAAAATTATCAATTTTACTGGTAGTATGAAGAATTTTTGGGTATAATATGTCACAGTTTACTTTATTTTGCTATCCTCACTTAAATTAACTAGTGTCCTGCACCCATAGTAAAAAAAAAATATATATATATATAATATATATATATAGTGTGAATAATTTTTGGTTTGACTGTACATTTAAAAAAATCATACTCACTGGGAATTTTTAGTTTTTTTCTTTTTTTTGTGTATCCTGTTGCATCAGAAAAGATATTTGTTAACAGAACATGACTGCTGGATCAGTTATTAAAGTTGCAGCATAATTTACCTTAGACATAGATTTTGTAAATGAATCCATCCAGTACTGAAAAAACATTAAAAAACAAAACAAAAATAAATCAGTTTACTATGCTTTGTTTTTTATGCAGCATTTTGTGTTTTGCACATGTTTAATAATCACTTTAAGAAACACTTGTATTTAAAGGTTCTTTTATCTGTTTTGCCATATGTTAAGTTATTGTAAACCCCAGAAAGTCAAATATTGATTCATGCCACACAAGCTACTGTTGTCTTGAGAGGTTACAAACCGCTAAAGCAGATTCATCTTCAATTTGGAAAAGTGATTGGGGAGAGATCAGAAAGTATAACTGGATTATTATTTATTACATTTAACTATGTGTTTAAGGCACAGTAGGCCATCTCTAAATAATATGACATTTTTATATTGTCTATTTACCCTAAACCGTACATTTAAATAACATATTTCAGATTTAATATATTGTTTAATATGTATGATTTATCCTGAAGAACTGGATACCTGTGGGGGAAAACATTGTTTAATTCTGTCCAGAGCTTCTCGATTCCTAACACAGTCTAGGAATTTATCCTCGGAGACAGACAGTCCACTGTGAGTGTGTTCATCCTGGTCACATGACTGCTGTCTGGTACCATCTTCTCTGGCTCAAATGTGTGATGAAGCACCACGAAGAGAGCTGGTTTAGTCTCTGTTGGAGTGGTCAAATAGTTGTTATATGTATTCATTATTAAAATGAGTTAGAATAAGAAACAATTTCAAAACACATCATGCACATTACATTAAGAGTACATCACCTGAGACGGCATTAAGTTCATTCACTGCAGCATCAATGTCAGTTCCTGCCCTTGAAACAATAATGCAGAAAACCAGAATGAAATCACACTCCGCTACAGTGGACACCTCCTCTAGACCTGGTGTTTGTTGAAGAACATTTCTTATGATGTCTTCTTGAGGTTTGGATGTCCCAGGTAAAAGGATGAAATATTTTTTTCCTTCCAGAGGAATAAAAGTATTGGTTAATGTAAATTAATTCAGACAAGGCACAGTCATCTCAAACAAAAAGTCATTCAGTTTTATCTATTATTTTATCCCAATCTAATTAGAAATGAGTTCTACTTATTATTACCAGTAATCATAGGATGTTTATCTTGGTGTTCTTCTTTTGTCATGTTCACATCAGTGTGCTGCAGGTCATCTGCGTTGTGCCTATCAGTTTTCTGCTTCATCTTTAGTTCTGAAATTGACAGTATAAATTGTTACAGTTCACGTCTCCCCTGGACTCCATCTCCCATCATCCTCCCTGTTCCACACCTGCACTCACTTCCTAATCAACCTCCCATCATCATGGATTACCTGCACCTGCTCCTGATCATCTGCACACCCTTTATATGGACTCACTTCCCTGCACTCCATTGTCTGTTCTATTGTTTGCTTTGTGTGTTTGGTTGGTGTTCTGAGCCTTTATTTAATAAATACCCTAGTTTTGTAAAAGTCTGATATTGCTTCATTTTGATTCAACCGAACTATAACAGAAGAACTTCTTGGTTAATGTAAATTAATTCAGACAAGGCATAGTCATCTCAAACAAAAAGTCATTCAATTTTATCTATTATTTTATCCCAATAGAAATTAGTTCTATAGATATTATTACCAGTAATCACAGGACGTTCATCTCCGTGTTCTTCTGTCATGTTCACATCAGTGTTCTGCTGATCATCTGCATCGAGCTGACCATTATCAGTTTTCTGCTTCATGTTTAGTTCTGAAATTGACAGTATAAAGTAATATTATCATCAGTTTACTTTATTTTGCTATCCTCAATTACATAAATTAACTAGTGTCCTGCACCCACTAGTAAAAAAAAAAAAAAAAAATAATAAAAATTATATATATATATATATATTATATATATATATATATATATATATAGTGTCTGAATAATTTTTGGTTTGACTGTACATAAAAAAAAAAATCATACTCACCGGGAAATTCTTTACTTTTCTTTGATTGTGTATCCTGTTGTATCAGAAAAGAGATATTTGTTAACAGAACATGACTGCTGGATCAGTTATTAAAGTTGCAGCATAATTTACCTTAGACATAGATTTTGTAAATGAATCCATCCAGTACTGAAAAAACATTAAAAAAAAAAAAAAAACATAAATCAGTTTACTATGCTTTGTTTTTTATGCATTTTGTGTTTTGCACATGTTTAATAATCACTTTAAGAAACACTTGTATTTAAAGGTTCTTTTATCTGTTTTGCCGTATGTTAAGTTATTGTAAACCCCAGAAAGTCAAATATTGATTCATGCCACACAAGCTACTGTTGTCTTGAGAGGTTACAAACCGCTAAAGCAGATTCATCTTCAATTTGGAAAAGTGATTGGGGAGAGATCAGAAAGTATAACTGGATTATTATTTATTACATTTAACTATGTGTTTAAGGCACAGTAGGCCATCTCTAAATAATATGACATTTTTATATTGTCTATTTACCCTAACTAGGGCGGGGCGATAAAACGATAACGATATGTATCGCGATAGACACGTGATCGATATCAATAAAAAAATGTGTTCGATATTTTTTATTCTTCGTCGGAAGAAAACAGAGGTTGCGAAGCAAGTTTGGTTGCATTAACAAAGGCACTCGCTCTCTGGTAACCTAGCAACGTAGGGAGTGACACGCTAGACAGATAATTTACAACTGTTACGCTATGTAAATATTGATTTACATTTGTTGGCAAACTTGGCATATGCGCCGATTAATGTTTCTGCCGGTGGGTGCCCACACTATAATGTTGCGCTTATGACAACATTAAATCCTGGAGAGAAGACAATTCTAGATTCACGGCTGCACATGCAGGAGGACAAAAGTTTGAGCGCGCAGATGTGATATCTGAGCGAGAGCGCGCGCGCGTCCAGTTTTGTGCAAGGGAATCCGCCTGTGAGAGAGATTGCTCGCGCATTTGATGCGCTCTCGACATTTTTCAATATAATAACGCCACAGAACCCGCATTAAATGAAATATTAACGCGAGAAGAAAGTCGTGTCTGAATTTCGCAATTTTGTATTGGTTAAAACAAATGGAGAATATCTCGTTTTTCTGTAGATGCTCGACCATTTCCGTGTGTGGCGCTTGATCGCCGCCGTTCGTTGGAAATATTTGCCATCAGAATGGATGATTACATGCTTTAAATCGTCGATTTGGGCAGCTTTGAGCAGCTCTTGAGGTTCTTATCCAGTATGGAAGATGAAATCCTTGCTGGTGTAGTTGTGTTTACTGACTTTGATGAGGCCTGCTCTTTGCGCTGTCCACTCAGTTGTCATCAGCGGGAAAACCTCTCTCTATGATTGCGCTGGTTGGTTATTTTCACAGCTAGAATATGACGGCTGCACAAATAGATTTTTAAATGCTCACAGTTTTTATTATGTTTCTTACTGTGGTATTGTAATTTCAGGGATGAAAACAAATTAGACATAAATGAAATGCGGGACACTACTTAAGTCTTGCGGGACAAAGCTCCTAATTTCGGGACTGTCCCGCAAAATGCGGGACGGGTGGTCACCCTACTTTAGACTTATGTTTACATTTTAATTATTTGAGTTTTCCATGGTTGTTGACATTTCTGTCTTAATAACTGAGGGGATTATGATCAGAGGAAGGTTAAGTTTAAAATAAAAATGTTTAAATGTAATATATTTTTCTCCTGGTCCTTATTTTAAATGGGTCATAAAAAATATCAATAATTATCGATATCGACCGATATGAAACACTGATATCGTGATACAGTTTTCAGCCATATCGCCCAGCCCTACCCTAAACCGTACATTTAAATAACATATTTCAGATTTAATATATTGTTTAATATGTATGATTTATCCTGAAGAACTGGATACCTGTGGGGGAAAACATTGTTTAATTCTGTCCAGAGCTTCTCGATTCCTAACACAGTCTAGGAATTTATCCTCGGAGAACAGACAGTCCACTGTGAGTGTGTTCATCCTGGTCACATGACTGCTGTCTGGTACCATCTTCTCTGGCTCAAATGTGTGATGAAGCACCACGAAGAGAGCTGGTTTAGTCTCTGTTGGAGTGGTCAAAGTTGTTATATGTATTCATTATTAAAATGAGTTAGAATAAGAAACAATTTCAAAACACATCATGCACATTACATTAAGAGTACATCACCTGAGACGGCATTAAGTTCATTCACTGCAGCATCAATGTCAGTTCCTGCCCTTGAAACAATAATGCAGAAAACCAGAATGAAATCACACTCCACTACAGTGGACACCTCCTCTAGATCTGGTATTTGTTGAAGAACATTTCTTATGATGTCTTCTTGAGGTTTGGATGTCCCAGGTAAAAGGATGAAATATTTTTTTCCTTCCAGAGGAATAAAAGTATTGGTTAATGTAAATTAATTCAGACAAGGCATAGTCATCTCAAACAAAAAGTCATTCAGTTTTATCTATTATTTTATCCCAATCTAATTAGAAATGAGTTCTACTTATTATTACCAGTAATCATAGGATGTTTATCTTGGTGTTCTTCTTTTGTCATGTTCACATCAGTGTGCTGCAGGTCATCTGCGTTGTGCCTATCAGTTTTCTGCTTCATCTTTAGTTCTGAAATTGACAGTATAAATTGTTACAGTTCACGTCTCCCCTGGACTCCATCTCCCATCATCCTCCCTGTTCCACACCTGCACTCACTTCCTAATCAACCTCCCATCATCATGGATTACCTGCACCTGCTCCTGATCATCTGCACACCCTTTATATGGACTCACTTCCCTGCACTCCATTGTCTGTTCTATTGTTTGCTTTGTGTGTTTGGTTGGTGTTCTGATCCTTTGTTTAATAAATACCCTAGTTTTGTAAAAGTCTGATATTGCTTCATTTTGATTCAACCGAACTGTAACAGAAGAACTTCTTGGTTAATGTAAATTAATTCAGACAAGGCATAGTCATCTCATCTCAAACAAAAAGTCATTCAGTTTTATCTATTATTTTATCCCAATAGAAATGAGTTCGATAGATATTATTACCAGTAATCACAGGACGTTCATCTCCGTGTTCTTCTGTCATGTTCACATCAGTGTTCTGCTGATCATCTGCATCGAGCTGACCATTATCAGTTTTCTGCTCCATGTTTAGTTCTGAAATTGACAGTATAAAGTAATATTATCATCATTTTTATTGTGTAACCTATATCTTTGTTTATATCATTATTCTAAACTAAATAATATTTTTGTATATATTTTAATATTTATATTTTCAAAGTCAGTCTTGGACAAGGTTAAAACATTAAAATCTACACATAAAAATCATGTAATTCAATCATGTGACGTCAGTGAAGATGACTAATGCTGGGTTCCAGTTCGTTTTTTTATGACCTTTCCTCGCTAACTTCCCTCAGTCTCCAAAAAAACAAACATAAAACAAACAAAAAAACTTCCCTGTCTCGTTGAGTCGGATGTACGTCATTGCTTACGTTGCATGAGCGCCCTACTGGCGGAACCTTTGCAATGGGCTGAACTGGAACGCCCTTGATCACTTGGAATCCGCAATGGAGCTGATTTATTATTTATTTCTCCCCTTATATACAAGGGGAGAACACACACACACACACACACACACACATATATATATATATATATATATATATTATATATATATATATAGGCATATATATATATATATGCAGTTTGAACACTTTTTGTGTGAAATCATTTTTATTTTGTCCATCCAGGGTCGGATCTACCGGGGTGGCACGGTAAGAAAAAGCTTTGCCACCCCATCTGCCACCCCAAAATTATCAGAGAATAAAATAGAAATGTTAGCAGTGTTTCAAATACTACTGCTTTTCAGCAGCGGCGCTTCAATGTGATGACATAAAAAAGACAGCGTATTGCAAAATAATGGCAAGAAAACACGTCTTTCAATAAACTGCATGCGCCCAGTGTAGTCAGCTTAATTAACAAATGACTCTTATGAACCGATTCTTTGAGAGTCAAAAACACACAGCGCAGTCAAGTTTCCCCCTGTTTCTTCGTGAATCGGAAAATTACTGATTCTCGGCTAACTCAGAAGTCCTTGAATTTTCGTTATTTTTTGCGAGCTGATTTACCGACCGCCCGCTCCACTTTCATCATGTTTTTTTTGCCATCCGACGAAACGGGAACATGAAATCAATTAGAAGATCCCGATCACAGAAACTAGTTAGGTAAGAATCTAAATGTATTTTATCTTTTCTAACACGTGTGTTTTCTAACACACATTTTCTAACACATTATAAGTGATTCAGTTGGCCCAGTTTCCCAAACCATTCGTTCAGTTCTCAAAACAAAGACACATTTCTCAAAACGTTTAACAATGACTACATTAGGTAGCAAAACTGATGACAGACCAGTCAAAATCTAAATGAGAGCTGGATGAAAAATTTACAGGGGTTTTAAACTCACACACCAGTACTTTAGATGAGGGAAATTTCACTATGTACAGTAAACTGTAGCAAGTTGTACACCCTAACACTTGTGATTGTCAACTTTCTCTGTAGCCATTTGTACTGTATTTTTGCAGAACTGAGAAATGACTGCCTAGGGATATAGGCCTTGTCTTGTGTCAGAAGACCAATACACTGCTATAATACGTATATACTCTAATAAAATTTGGCCAAATGTGCAGAGGATGCGAATTTAGTTTTACTGCAATTGACAATATACTGTATTGTGGTGCATACTATACTGCAATCTACTGCAAGATCAATTTATAATAGTAAAATAAAAAAAGAAAGAAGAAAAATCATTGCTGTATTTTACTGTATCTGTAAATGTATTTTTGTATAGTGTAGTAGACAGTGAGCTGCAAAATAATTCCTGAATCCCAGTAAGCGGTATTTTTTTGTTACAGTGTTATATGAATTGTTCTCACTAGTGTTCACTGTGTATTTGTTAAGTTTTGTGTGTTATCTGAGGCCAAAGTTTGATTTTGTCAGACAAGATTAAGTTTTTGACTAGAACATTTTATTTTGACCTGGAAGTTTGAGGTTTGTACAAGTGCATAGTATTGAGATTGTGTTTATAGTTGTGAGAAAATGTTGAATTGTTTCATTTCAACTAGACTGAAAAGTTTGAAAGACAAACTTATGCTGGCTTGTCATAAAGCCAATTTAAAGTTTAAAAAACATAAATAGTTTGGTCAGTTAGGCCAGAATATAGATGTTCTAGGTGATTGCTAAAGTGTTGCTAGGTGGTTGCTAGAGATTGGGTGGTTGCTAGGCTCTTGCTATGCAGTTTCTGGGGTGTTGCTAGAGTATGTAGTTGATAGGGTGTTCTGGGTGAACACACACAGACATTCCCACCTCTGTTAATAACAGAAACTCAAAAATTGTTTGCAAAAAACAAGTTTTTGTTGTTCTTTAACTTGCACTAAAACATGTGATTTATGCCACTGAAGTAGCCTGTGTAATATTAATAAAACTGCTCATCTCAAGCTCAGACTCATTTTGAATCTGTTGATGTTTTTTCATATAGTGCCTTTAATTGGTGCCATGGATGAATATGAAATCTTGTTATTTTTTTTAATTTTAAACGGTAATATAGGACTACTTTGGGTAATGCAATGTTTGTGAACACAATGTGTTGTCAGGGCAAATCTCCCCCCCCCTTTGCCACCCTATAAATAATTTTCTAGATCCGCCCCTGCTCTAAGTTGTATTTTAACAATGAACTAAAATCGAAACCGTGATATGCCAAATACAGTGCCAAATAATGTACATTTTCTGAACAACAATACTACAACAAAAGCTCCTTTCATGTCAGTAAAGCTGTTGTGAGAAAGAGAGAGAGGAGAAATGTAACAAAGTTTAATGTTGTATGTAAACTGTGTTTGGAGAGAAAGGGGGTTTCAGAGAGGAGTCTGTTGGATGTTAAGCTGTTATTTGTTTTATGGACTCAATGTTGAAATTTAAAACATTTCAAACACTGTTGGCAGAAGTGAAAAATAAATAATTTATGAAGTTACAATTTTGTTTGATTCCATGATGTATTTTCTGAACATGATTATGTACAATGCAAATCCAAATTATTTATTTACTGACAGTTACTTATTCTTGTTTTTCACTTTATTACGATCAGATCTGCAGGTAAAATTACAATAATAAGGACTGACTTGACTTGACTTGACCTAACAGGACTTGACTTGACTTGACATAGTTGTGACTTGACTTGACTTGACTTGCCCAAGAAAAAATACTTGGGACTTACTTGAGACTTGAAGGTTAAGACTTGAGACTTACTTGAGACTTGCACGTGGACTTGTCCCATCTCTGGTGTTTAGTGCAGAAATGCATGGTTGCGTTTGTATTAAGCTATAAGTCCTTCAGAATACTAAAATGTGTCGACATATAGGCCTATTTATAGATAGCCTACATTTCCAGCATAAATTGCCCTCACAACGGTTTATCAAACATGTATCTTATAATTTGTTCGAATAATAAGTCTAATACAGCACGGTTTATGAGAAGTGTGGTTTATGCTGCTACTCACCCGAACAGCTCTCCTCTCTATGTTCGAACACAACAATCTTTAGTTTCATTCAGATTTCAGCCCTGTCATCATGTTCTTCTCTTTCACTTTCTGTTCCGGGACTCTAAGTTCTGTGATATTTTTATTTTCTTGGTTAGTGGTTTTACTTTTCCAGTTTTCCCTAACATATACTGTGTTTTCTGTCTGTTTATATATATATATATATATATAGATGTGAAGGATTCTATGGTCCAGTTAGTATTTTCACTCCATAATGGCGGCCGCGCTACCGGAGCGCCATCTAGTGGCTTTTGCCCAAAAAGTATCAGAGTGTCGCCTCTTGGGTTCTAAACATAGGTTCTAAACTCTTGTTATTACTCCACCATCTGCGTGACGTCATTAACCAACGTAGTTGAACGAAAGGTTTAAGATACAGTTAGGGAAACAGTCGTGAGACTAGCTAGTTTCCTGCTAGGCCTGTAGCACCCTATTGTATACAATTATTTGATTAATGTATACACTGTTTGAAGCTAATGGTCTCGCCTCTACTACCATCAAGCCAGAAAAACAAACAAATAAAAACATGTTAATTAATTACTATTAAAAAAGCAAAATAAATAATAAGCAAGGCAATATTTTAATATTTTAGCTCTTCCTCAACAAAATTGCCTTGAATTAATGAACATACTTTTACAGTCTCACTTGGTGAATGAGTCAGACTGTTTTGTTTCATGCTGCTCTTTACTTTTTTTGTCATGTCTACTAAAAATAAACAACCCTGTTTTAAATCTTTTATCGCTTTCACTTTAATTCCCTTCAAAAAAAAAAAAACCAAAAAAACAAAACTACAACCAAATAGGCTTGCAGCACCTGCAATATGAAATCATGTATTTTACAATAAAATAACATTTCAAATCTTGTAATAAGACCAGTATTACTCATTAACAGTTGTCAAAGCTTTCAGCTCTCAATAGTTTTAATATGACGTCGACGAGTTAACACGGTAAGTTCAATCATTAACCATATGTTTATGCTTACCAATGATAAACACACACATAACGCATATAAAATACAAGCAATGTTTGGCATATTGTGTATCGGTTGCAGATTGCATCGGGTCTACTTACGTCCCTGCTGGCTGTGGAAGTACTTTCATTTCATTGTTGCTCTATATAGAGGTGCAGGTATGTCTGACATCACTTTGTAGGCCAAAATGCGGAAATGATTCCGGTTTCATGTTAGCATTCTCTTGCACCTATATTAAATTGTCATAGCATAATCTTAATATCAAGTGATAATATTCAAAGTTAATTTGCATTGACTAGAGTGGCTCTTTCAGAGCTGTGGAACACAGGTTTTTTTTTTAATAAAAAATATTAATATTTTTTATCCGTTTCATGTCTGATTTACGTCTGAAAAACAGAAACAGTGAATATGAATGAGTGCTTTCTTACACGGCAACTACCACACACACACACACACAACATACCCACAAACAGACACAGACATATACACCACACACCCCATTCACTCACTGCAACCAACAAAAAAAATCAAACAAGTTTTCTGAGACTTAATCCTATCATCTGACATTTGCATTGCTCATTGTTACAGTATGTGTTCTTTTCAAAATCTTCATTGCTAGTTCATACTGTGTTTGAACTCCAGCACATAAGAACTGTATGGTTAAAATTGATAATTTTGTTACTTCAGTCCTGGTGTCCATTGTAGTGTACATGAAAAAAAAAGTTTGCACAAATCTTGTTTTTTAGACTTATTTATACATTACTGTTTTTCTCCATTGCTAACACACAATTCATGAAACAATTCACTATTTCCTCACAACTATAAACACAATCTCATAACTACACACCAACTTGTACACCCTAGTGAAAAAAAAGTATGCTAAGTATACTTGCAGCAAGACTAATTATTAGTATATTTCAAGTGTGTTAATGATTAGTTAATATCACTAATCAAGCATGTAATTAGTCCCTACACAGAAATATAGTGTACTAAGTATACTTGAAGTTGTTCCAATTTAGCACACAAAAGTACATTAAATATACTTAAAGGTGTTTTAATACAACTTAATTACAACTAAAATATACTTAGTACAAAATTAGTTGTTTCAAAATAGCACACTTTAAGTTAAAGTGTACTTAATTTGTGTTATAAGTGTACTAAGTTTATGTTATAGTATACTTTTATACGTACACTTTATTGTGATTTAAGTACATTACAAAATAATTACAAGTCGTCCGAACACACAAGCAATATACAATGAATATATTATTTTACAATAGTATATACTGTATGCTCAGTACCTTTGGCTTATTCCAAATACTAAAAAAATACACACTTTGCAGTCAATAACAATATACTTTGTTATTACTTATACTTTGTTTAATATAGTCACATGTAAAGGGATCAAAAATCATCTCTCATCAAAGTTGTCCTAAAACCTTCTCTTATGACAACTTTGCTGAACTTTTTTGATCCACTTCAAATGTTGACTACTGTACTTTGATTACATAATCTCACACATACAGTTGTGCTACTATTTAAATACAGTTTAAAACATTTCCCAAAGTTGAATGCATTGTTTTCAGGCCATTAAATAAATAAAATGTAACAACATAAGTAATGAAGAGACATATTTTATTGACAAATCCAATGGTTTTTTTTGAACTTAAATAGATTTAGCAAAACTTACGGAATTACATTTGATCCAAAAATAATGACGTAACTTTCCAAAAAACTATAAAAATATAAATTGAAACTGAATAAATGTCTTGAAACTTAAAAAAATAATCGCAGGCAAAATGTTTGACTTTGTTTTTTAATACACTGCATGTTTGCTAACATTTCTTTTCTTTCTTTCACTGATCTTTACTTACAAAAGCATTTTCCAGAGTTTTCATTTTTTCTGAAGTTTTCGTCGATCCCCGAGTTTTCGTTCGTCTTTCTGGCACAAATCTCTCGCGGGGGCGGGCCAGCAGTGGTGTGTTCTCATTGGCTACTGAGTTTTTGATTGACATATCTTCTTGACCTGGAAGCGTTTTGTTTACAATTACATGTGTGGAGGTGAGCGTCTGTAAGCGCTTCTTATTTCATTTTAGTGATGTAAGATAGGCGTTTTTTAGTTTATCTGTAGCTGCTGCTATAGTGAGATGGTTTCTTAGGCCTAGCACAGACGAATGATATAATCATCATTATCATCAATCATCGTCGTTATCTGGATACTCGCGGTAAGTCAGTATTTTTTACGTTTACAAATCAATATAAGTAAAATTACTTGCTTTAGAGCTCATTTAGAGCCCACTTTACAGCATTGTTGTCTTGATTTAACCCAATCATTACAGGATCTGGTTATGTACTGTACATACAGCCTTGGATTAGATCATATTTAAAGGGAAAGGTAGTCTTTAATAATAATCATATAAAGTACTGTGCAAAAGTCTTAGGACACCATTAGATGTTGTTTTAGCAATGGTATAGTGACCATATAATTTTTTTCAGACTTCTTATTAAATATGACCCAGAAATACTTTAAATTTGTAAGCATTATTAAAAACAGAAAAAATACTTCTACAGGCTAAAGTGGCAAGTATTTAGTGACCTTCCTTTACACTTGATAAATAGTGAGAACCTGGCTCTCTCAAAACCTAAATGGAATGGAAAATGACTGAAGCCAAGAAACTTTCAAAATCTGATCAGAAGTTTCTCCCTTTGAAAAAACTGGAAGTCTAGGAGGTCACGTTAAATACTGATTTTTGCTTATAGAATCATTTGTTCTGATTTTTTTGTGTGCATATTTCTTATTTTCTGTTTGCATTGTAATAAAGACCAAAAATTAACATGAGTGGTCATTAAAACATTGCTAAACACAAAGCAAAGACTTTTGCACAGTACTGTATGGCCAATGCAAAAACCTAATACATGAAAGTAATTATGGCTGAAATTATATATAATTTGTTTTAATCAAATATTTAAGTCTGCATAATTTGTTATGTGGAATTCAAGTAGTTTTTATTGTTAGATTATATACATCCTGATTTCTTATTTTCCAGGGAGTGGAGCAACTTTTCCATTAACAAAATTCTGATGCTGACCCAGAGGAGGGAGTGGTAGCCCCAGAGATCCACTGTCCCCATCAGACAAGAATCTTATTTTGTTCAGACACATCACCTTTGACTGACTGGGATCTTGATCTTCAGACACCTGATATATGCAAATATTTTTAATTTTTTTTGGAGCCTAGATTAAAACAGACACAGTTCACAATCACACAAGAGGTTGTACTTTTATTCTTATTAGTCTACTGATCTTGGATTAGCATACAACAACAATGAATGTTAAAGTGATAGTTCACCCCAAAAAATTCTCATATATTTTACTCACCCTCATGCCGTCCATGATGCATATTACTTTCTTTCTACAGATAAACATGAATTAGGATTTTTAGGAAAATAATACGTCTTCGAGTCCTAAAGACACAGTATTCCATGCGACCCCAGTGGATGAATCAATGTCTTCTAAAGGAACAACAGATGAGAAAAATACTAATAATTTAAACTGTTTTAATTATTAACAATCGTTTCCCCCACCAACCATCATATGTGTATGGGTTACAGTCCACTTATGGCTCACAGAGATGGACTATTTTCTTAAAGATATTTGTGCTTATGTCGAGAATGAAAGTCATACAGTCAAACCAAAATGTATTCAGACAACATGAACATTTCATTCCATTCATTAATACAGTTTATTCACTATATTAAAAAAAAAAAGGTAATAAAATGAATTTTTTGAATTTTAACACATGTTAGTCTATAATAGGTGCTTGTGCATTTTTATAATACGTACTGTATATCATGAGAATACTGTGCATTACATGAATATGCAGTTAGTGTTTTGTGATCTGGTCGTTCCTTTCACACATAATTGCATCCAACACTTTCACTTTGATACTTGTGTGTATGCTGTAGTGACAATAAAGAATTTAAATTATTTGAATTGATTCATATTTTCATTTACATTTATTCAACGTTTTTTTTTTTTTTATATAAATCACAATTGAAACTGTTGATGATTGTTAAAAAAAAAAATCTGCTTTTATATGTTAGATGATAATATTAACTAAATAAATTATCAGAATGATAAAAAATGGCACAGATCATTCTTTGTGTGAGTAATGAAATGCCTTTGAGGTCTATACGTCTTACAGCAAGCCACGACGGTTATTTTCATTATGTTTTGAATCCTTCATGAATTGAGTTGATCATTAATTGTGATGGTGTATGTGTGCTAACA
>JAOTNS010002962.1:0-29615 GCA_028476615.1 Culter alburnus
TGGTAAAATTTAATTGATGTTCAACAAATAAAAAATAGAGATATAATGATGAACAAATGATAAAGCTGGGTTTGTTAAATATTAGATCACTTTCTTCAAAGCACTTATTGTAAACGATATTATCACAGACAATAATCTAGATGTGCTGTGTTTGACAGAAACCTGGCTAAAACCGACGATTACATTACTTAAATGAAGTCTAGTCCTCAGGTTATGATTATCGACAAAATCCTCGTCAAAAGGCAAGGGGGAGGTGTTGCTGTAATTATAGTAATATTTACAGTATCAGCCAGATCCTTTCAAATATAACTCCTTCGAAGTGATGGTGCTTTACGTAACATTATGTAAGTGACATTTGTGCTGGCTACTGTAATACAGCCACCAGGACCCCATACAGACTTTATCAAAGAATTTGCCGATTTCCTATCAGAATAGTACTAGCTGCAGATAAGTCCTTGTTGTTTGGTGATTTTAAATATCCATGTAGATAATAAAAAAAGACCATTGGGATTGGCATTTACAGACATTCTAAACTCTATTGGTGTTAGACAACACGTGTCAGGACCCACTCATTTTCGAATCATACTTTAATCTAATCTTGTCACTGGAACGATATTGATGCCGTTGAAATTCTGAGCAGAGTGACGACATCTCAGATCATTATCTATCTCGTGTATACTACATTTATTCAAAGAGGCTAAACGGCCTCCCTGCCATAAATATGGTAGAACATCATTTCTACCTCTAAAGATCGCTTTATAAAAATCTTCCTAATCAGTTCATCACCTTAGCATACCAGACAGCTTAGAAGACCTCGATGTTGCAACAGAACTATTTCCTCTGTCTTTTCCAGCACATTAGACTCAGTTGCTCCTTTGCGTTAAAAAAGATTAAGGAAATTAATCCAACTCCATGGTACAATGAGCACACTCGGGCCCAAAAACAGCAGCTAGAAAAATAGAGCGCAGCTGGAAGAAAACAAAACTAGAAGTATTCGCATTTCTTGGAGGAGAAATGATTGAGTCAGAAGGCCCTAAAAACTGCTAGATCTGCCATTTTTCAAACTTTTAGAAGAAAATAAACAACCCTATATTATTTGATACAGTGGCTAAATTAACAAGAAATAAAGCTTCACTTCTGATGTTTCCAAGACATAGCAGTATGACTTTATGAACTTCTTTACTTGCAGATTGATAATATTAGGAGAAAATTATAACCATGCAACCGTCTACTACAGTATTGTGGTCAGACAGTGCATTGTAGTGTCCCTGAGAAAAATTCAATTCATTTTCTGCTTTAGGAGAGGAAGAATTGTCTAAACTTGTTATCATCAAAATCAACAACATGTATGTTAGACCCTATACCGACTAAGCTATTGAACGAGATGCTTCCGGAGTTCATGATCCCTTCTTAATATTGTTAATTCATCTTTATCACTAGGATACGTACCAAAAACTTTTAAGCTGGCTGTATAACCTCTTATTAAAAACCACAACTTGATCCTAGAGAATTAGTCCATTACAGGCCGATTTCAAATCTCCTTTCTGTCAAAAATACTAGAAAAGCAGTTTTCATCACAACTATGTTCCTTTTTAGAAAGAAATAGCATCTGTGAGGATTTCCAGTCAGGATTTAGACCGTACCATAGTACTGAGACTGCTCTCATTAGAGTTACTAATGATTTGCTCTTATCATCCGTCGTGGTTGATCTCTCTATTAGTGTTACTGGATCTTAGTGCTGCATTTGACACTATTCATCACAATATTCTTCTAAATAGACTCAAAAACTATGTTGGCATTAGTGGAATTGCATTTGCATGGTTCAAATCATCTTATCTGACCGTTATCAGTTTGTAGTAGTAAACGATGAGATGTCATATCAATCACAAGTTAATATGGAGTACCGCAAGGCTCAGTACTAGGACCGTTGCTTTTCACTCTGTACTGCTACCCTTGGATATCATTAGGAAGCATGGTGTTAGTTTTTCATTGTTTTCATATTTCTTCGCGCCCTGACGAAAATCCCAATTCGCTAAATACAGAATGTATAGCTGATATAAAAAACTGGATGACCAGTAATTTTCCTACTACTAAATTCAGGAAAAACAGAGATTCTAATTTTTGGACCGAAAACTCTTCACGCAATAATCTAGAATACTGTCTAACACTTGATGGCTGCTCTGTTAAGTCCGTCGTCAGCTAGGAACCTGGGTGTGCTCTTTGATACCAATCTTTCATTTGAAGGCCATGTTACTAGCATCTGCAAAACCGCATTCTCCATCTTAAAAAATATATCTAAATTACGACATATGCTCTCAATGAAGAATGCAGAACAGTTAGTTGCGTTCATGACCTCAAGGCTAGACTACTGTAACGCTCTACTGGGTGGTTGTTCCTCCCGCTTGATTAAACATACAGCTTGTACAAAATGCAGCAGCTAGATTTCTTACCAGAACTAGGAAGTATGACCATATTAGCCCAGTTCTGTCATCCTGCATTGGCTTCCTGTTAAACATCGTACAGATTTTAAAATCTTGCTAATTACCACCTGATTCACCTGTTGGAGTTTGGGTTCCTTGCCGCTGTCTTTGGCTTGCTTAGTTGGGGACACTTGACATTTGGACTTGACATTGATATTCAACAGTGCTTTGATCTGCCTGCATTGACACTATCTGAAGAGCTGCTGTGCAGCAAAAATTATGTACCAGTTATCAATTAAGCTGCTTTGATACAATCTGCATTGTAAAAAGCGCTATATAAATAAAGGTGACTTGACTTGACTAGTGATAAATGCATATTTTAAAGTTTTTCAATCATAAAACCCAAATTTAAAACACATTGTGGTTGTGAAAATGAGCGGCATCCCCAAACAGCCTACAGTCCTGTGTAAATAGATATAAATGGAGACTTGCGGTAGGAGGTCAATCCACCTGTGTACAAAAAATGCAGAATTTCAATTTTTTCCAGTATAAAACCCATAACTTAAAACCCACTGTTGTTGTGAGTGAGCTGCATCCCCAAAAATCCTACATGGTCCCCGTCGAATAGGACATCAGCTGGAGCCTTACCTAGTAAGGGAAGCTGGGACCCGCCTGATGTCCTATTTGACAGGGAGCCAGTAACCACCTGTGTACAAAAAAAATTGCGTGCGTCACGGCAGGAACAGTGTATTTTTTACTTGAAGTTGTACCAGTGTATTTTGGAGTCTGCTGTTTTTGAATGAGCCGTTTTTGATGATTTGTTTCTCTCTCTCTCTCTCGTGTTTTGTCTGTGCAGGTGGGTATCGTCTCTGAGGCAGTCGCACGTCAAGGAAACGACCGTGAAGCACTACGCCCAGAACGTGGCCCAGTTTGTGGACTACCTGGCCGAAACTCCCCCCTCCACATGCCGACTTACAAGAATCGCGCTTCGCACGAATGCGACAGATCTTAAAGTTCAATGCGGAGGGCGTGGTGGTGCACCAGTGGGCGGTTGAAAGCCTCCAAGGAGGAGCGGGTCATTTCAAAGGCGACGCTGAGGAAGTGCCGGGAGCTCTCCAAAGAAGCCATCCCCAAGCTCCTGGGTAAATATACGCATGTTCCTTCTATCCACAGACGTCCTACGGGGATAGGCGGCAGGTGGGAGACAGGCGGGTAAGGGCGTCTGCCTCCCACCTGCCACCTGTTCGACGGGGACGGCGATAGCAGTCCGTGTACAGGGCCCTTTTGCTGATGTTAATTTATGGGTTTCTTGGTTTGTCTGTTTCAGCCACCCTGGAGAGCACTCCCACCGCCAAAAACCTGTGGCGCTTTTACGGGCACTTCTTGGCTTTCCTCACCTCCATTTACGGGCACCGAGGGGGGGTGTACCAGAATATGACAATCCAGGAGGTGGAGGGGGCGAGGAAGTCGACTTCGGAGAAGTCATTCGTCATAAACATGAGTGCTTTACACTTCCTAACCCGGTTCATTTTGCACCCTAACCCCGGCACGGTCGTTAACTCGCATCGTGTCCTTTCTTCTCAGATCGAGAGCCACAAGATGAATCAGGCCTACGGGCCAGCCCAGGTGGCGCTCCTGGAGGAGGATTATGAGTGGGCGAGGCGTTTTCTGGCGCTCAGGAGCAAGCTGCCGGGGGGGGAAGACGGCCAAACATTTCTTCTTCACCTCCACGCCGAACCCCTGCAAAAATGTAAACAGCTATTTCCAGGAGGCGTGGAGGGAGATGAAGCTGCCCGGCTGTCTGACCTTTACGGACTTAAGAACCTCCGTCGCCAGCCACGTAAGCATTCCTTTCTCGAGCACTTTGTTTTGTTCTTTGTCTCAGCGGTCCATCTCAGCCCCTTTGTTTTTCATTTTATTTTCAGGCCAAGAACACTCACGGGGAGGACGACCGCATCAAGTTGGCCAAATTCATGTGCCATGATGTCAGGGCGGCCGACAAGTTTTACGCCATGAACTTGTCAGCGAAGCAGGCCTTGGAGCATAGGAGGCTTTTTGAGCAGGCGCTGGAGGGTGCGGACCTCATTTCGATCCAGCCGGCGACGGTGGGTCCCTCTTCCTCCAGCCAGCAGAAGGCATCGACGCCCCGACGACATCTCCTCCTCCTCCTCCTCCTCCCAGGTAAAGTGAAAAACAACAACACCCCAAAAAAAACACCACCAAAAAAAAAAAGCATTTTATCAAATGTCAAACTAACGTTCCACTCCTCTTTGACAGGGCACAGCCGCCGCTGCCAAAGAAGAGACAGCCGCCCCCGCCGCACTCGACGCCGCCACCACAAGCCGCCTGATGCGTCGGGCCAGAAGGGGGAACCTGACGGTCAGGCTGTCACCGCTAAAACTTGTCTGAAAAGGAAATTCACGTCAGAACAGCTCTCACCGCTGAAGATAAGGAAGGTGGTGCTGACGAAGGGCGCCACTCTGCAGGGGATGCAGGAAAACGTAAAGGGCGACCGGCGGATCAAGAAAGCCATTCAAAAGCGGCGGAAGGAGAAGAGGGTCCATGACAAAAGAAAGAAAAAGCATCGGGCTTAAAACATTAAAAAAGAGAATTTTTTTTTCCACTGACAATTTTTCTTCTTTTATTCTTTATTATTTTTTTTGCTTTCGTGTGTGTGTTTGAAGTGCTCTTTAATAAATAACTTGTGTGATTTCAATGTACACTTCTTGGTGTCGGTTTTTCCTTACCCCCAAAATTAAAATGATATGATCTTTTTTGAATACACACATACACTGTCATAATATGTAGTTACACAGTAGTATAATGTATGAGCAGCTCCAAATCCACTTCACCAGCACCGCCTGTAAAATGACTGTTTTGTGAATCATAAAACCCAGAAATTAAAAACACAATGTGTTTGTGAAATGAGCAGCATCCCCACATCCTAAATAGTCTGTGTCGAACAGATTTAAACTGGGAGGTTTGCAGGTAAGGGAAGTCACTGTGTAGTGATAAATGCATAATTTCAGTTTTTCAAATCATAAAACCCAAAATCAAAAATTCCTGTTGCTGTCAATGAGCGGCACCCAACATCCTAAATAGTCTGTGTAGAATAGTTTAAACTGGGAGGCTTGCAGGTAAGGGAAGTCAACTGTGTACAAAATATTGCATAATTTCAAGTTTTTCAAATCATAAAACCCAAAAATTAAAACCCACTGTTGCTTTCAAATGAGCAGCATGCCCCAGACATCCTAAATAGTCTGGTGAATAATTTAAACTGGGAGGCTTGCAGGTAGGGAAGTCACTGTGGTAGATAAATGCATATTTAAAGTTTTTCAAATCATAAAACCCAAAAATTAAAAACACATTGTGGTTGTGAAATGAGGTGGCGGCGGCGGCGACACCAGCTTCGCCGACGTCTTCGCAGGAGTGCGCGCCCTCCACCAGCCAGCTGGGCCCCAGCACCGGGAAACCCGCGAGCCCGCCTCAATACCCAGACCACGTGGTGGTGCTGAGTGAGTATAACAGTTTAATAATAGCGATGCAGTAATAATTATTTCTTGCCTGGTGTGTGTGTGTGTGTGTGTGGGTGTGGTGGTTGTGTGTGTGTTGTGTATGAAATGCTTTTGCTGACTGTTGGCTTGTTCTGGAGGAGTACAGAAGTCACCAGGAAGGTCCGGACCCCTCGGAAAACTCAAGGAAAACGTCAGCGGGAAAATTAATCGGATTAAAAAGTTTTTGGCTTTCATGTCTGAGGGGAAGACAAACTTGGTGAACCTTCTGTTCCTGAATGAGACGAACAAGATTCACAAGTAATGCTGCTGTTTTTATTATTATTATTTATATTATTATTATTATTATTATTATTATTATTATTAAAGTTTAGGAGAGGTTAGACTCAGTTGTTTTGCTTGCTGCAAGTCCCCTGTGTAATTTTAAGTAACATATAACAGCATATTTACTTGAAGTTGGCCCCAGTGCATTTTGGAGTAACGTGAGTTGTCGCCACAGCAGTTTGTTTTGTCACAGCATGGTATTTACTTGAAGTTGCATTTACTTGGCCCCAGTGCATTTTGGAGTAATGCCAGTTGTTATTGTGAAACGAGCCGCATCCCCAAACATCCTAAGCGGACCCCGTCGAATAGGCAACAGGTGTAAGGATGGCGGGTAAGGGAAGCTGCTTTGCACCTGTTGTTTATTTGTGCACACATTGATATTTCTGAGCATTTTTTTCCTCCTGGTGCTGTTATTACAGTGCAACGAACGTTAAAATCCATGAAACGAACCCCGCTGTTGTCGTTGTGAAACTTGCTGCATCCTCAAACATCCTACGCGGCCCCCGTCGAATAGATAGCAGATGGCCTGATGGCGGGTAAGGGAAGCTTGAAGCCCTCGTCGAATAGATAGCATGTGGGAGGCGGCGAGAGTAAAAGGCAATCTGAGGCAGTCCCACGTCAAGGAAACCACGGTAAAGCACTATGCCCAGAACGTGGCCCAGTCGTGGACTCTTAGCGGAGACTCCCCCTTCGACGTGCTGGCTGACAAAGACCGTCCTGATCGGGCTGCGGCAGGAGATGCGCTGGATACTAAAAATCCATGTGCAGGGGCGTGGTGGCTCACCAAGCGGCGGTGAAAGCCTCCACACGCACGTTCTATCTATCCACAGACATCCTACGTGTCCGCGTCGATATGTGGCAGTTGGAGACCGGCAGGTAAGGGCGTCGTCTCTTCCCCTCCTCCTATCGACAGGACCCCGCTAGCAATCTGTGTACATCCCTTTGTTCACGTGGCTGATGTTAATTTGTGTTTTTTTCTTCGTTTGTCTGTTTCAGCCACCTTGGAGAGCGTGCCCACCGCCAAAAATGTGTGGCGTTTTTACGGCCACTTCTCAGTGTTCCTCGCCTCTGTCTATGTCCACGAGGAGGGGTGTA
The DNA here is from genome assembly GCA_028476615.1 of Culter alburnus. Classification (NCBI taxonomy): domain Eukaryota; kingdom Metazoa; phylum Chordata; class Actinopteri; order Cypriniformes; family Xenocyprididae; genus Culter; species Culter alburnus. Next base: position 7,352 of record JAOTNS010002962.1, read on the forward strand.
TCAAAATATGACTATCCAGGAGGTGGAGGGGTGAGGAAGTCGACTTCAGAGAGTCCTACGTAATAAACGTGAGCGGTTTTCATTTCTTACACCCGACGGTTGTTTTTCTACCCCGCCCCGGCACGGTTGCGTTATAACTCGCTTTGTGTCGTTTCTTCTCAGATCGAAAGCCACAAAACAAATAAAGCCACCAAAACAAACATACGGGCCGGCCCAGGTGGCACTGCTGGAGGAGGAGTACGAGTGGGCCAGGTGCTTCTTGGCATTGAGGAGCAAGCTGCCAAGGTGGGAAGACAGCCAAGTACTTCTTTTTCACCTCCACGCCAAACCCATGCAAGAACTCAACAACTATTTCCAGAGGCGTGGAGGGCATGAAGTTGACCCGGCTGTCTGACGTTCACAGACTTGAGAACCTCAATTGCCAGCCCACGTAGCATCCCTTTCTCAAGCTCTTTTTTTTTTCTCAGCGTGTCGGTACGTGTCCATCTCCCACCCTTTGCCTTTATTTATTTTTGCAGGCCAAGTACACCCACGGGGAGGACGACCACATGAAAATAGCCAAGTTCATGTGCCACGACGTGAGGACGGCTTATAAGTTTTATGCAATGAACTTGACAGCAAAGCAGGCACTGGAGCACAGGAGGCTCTTCGAGCAGGTGCTGGAGGGTGGGACTAGTGTTGTCACGGTACCAATTCCAGTAGTCGGTACCGGTACCATGAAAATTTTACGTTCTCGGTACCACTTTCGGTAACCACAGTAAAAATCTATTGGAACTTTTACTTTTTATATAGCCTATTTTAAAAACATTACATATGATTTGGAGTGTGGTGTGTTGTGTGTGAATATCAGTCTACCTCATTAAATACATTTTGAAATATAAAAAATAAATAAATAATTAAATGGCTCAAACATCCATTGTGTACTGTATTGAAAAAACCCATAGCTGTTAAGTAGGTTTTGAAGCTGTATGCTGTCCAAGCCTGGTCCAAACTGTTTCCTGCTGGTCCATGCTAGTCCTAACTGGTTCCTGGACCAGCATAAACCAGCTCAAACCAAGCATACCCTTCAACCTACTTTACCAGCATATTCCTCGTTTTTTCAACAGGTAAATACGTGTCGGTTTATTTTAGCTATTCCGTCCTGAAACACACACTACACCTGTAAAACTATGAATAAATATTGTAAATGTAACCTAATAATAAGAAGTTCAATATTATTTTCAAAAGCATTCGTTTTTTATTTCCCACAGACGCATCATAGTATAGCTCAAGTCCCCCGTTTTCTTGATATAGACTGCTTTGCGCTTGAATGGATTGTGGGCACACGACAGGAAAGAGACCATTTCTCTTTATAATATCTTCGTATCTCCTATGACAAGCAACTGACACTTGTTGTAAGGTCCGGAAGAGCGTGTTTTATCCTCCCGGGCAAGACATTCAGGCTATGTTTTATTTAGCGCTGCCAGAGAAAACTAAGTAAAAATCACCGGCGTGTGAAAGGCCCTATACAATAACTGACGCCCTTAAAGTCTAATACACATCACAAACTGGGTTAAATGAAACTGACGTGCCGCAAAAAGGGTTCTGTCCTACGGTGGTTTTTTTCTACTTTACCACAGTAAAGAATTGCCTAGCCGAATGCGAACCTAAGAAACTTGCGTGAGTGCAGATTGTAAACAGAACAGAATCCCTGTTCGTTGAATAACTAATGGAAATTTAAATTTTCTGCTATCAGGTGACCCGATCGCGATGCGGAAAACAAATACGAAGCTTAATTATGACTCACCCACCTCTCTTATTCGGCCAGTAACCAAATGTTTTCCATGTGCTGCGATGTCACATTGCATTGCTAACCTATTATTTCTTCTGTAACAAAGCTTTGTGCTTCATCGTGTCATATCACGTCAAATACGGGCTCACCCCTATCAGTGGGTACCGAATATACCCGGATTCTTTCGTACTCCGGTACACAAGTAAATGCTGGTATCTGCACATGTTCAAAATTTCAGTACCGACTTGGTACCGAAGTACCGGTACTTTTGACACACTAGTGCGGACCTAAGTCCCATCCAGCTGGCCCCTGCCGCCACCACCAGCCGCCTGATGCGTCGGGCCAGAATGGGAACCCGGTTCAGGTTGACGCCACTAAAGTCCTGTCTGAAGCGGAAATTCATGTCGGAACAGTTCTCGCCGCTGAAGGTCAGGAAGGTGGTGATAACGAAGGGTGCCACTCTGCAGGGGATGCACAAAAAACACAAAGGGCGACCGGCGGATCAAGAAAGCCATACAAAAGCGCGAAAGGAGAAGAGTTGCGTGAAATGAGCAGCATGAGCAGTTTCCACCAAAGTCCTAAACCTCCCCCTTTCAGCCTAAGTTTTTTTCCACCAAAGTCCTAAACGTCCCTTTCGGCCTAGTTCTCTCCACCAAAGTCCTAAATGTCCCCTTTAGCCTAAGTTTTCCAAAACATCCTAAACGTCCCCTTTCGACCTAGGCCAGAGGTAAGGGGAAAAGCATACACTTGGCCGCTCATTTAAGAAGGAAACGGGCGTCCATTTGTTGCAGCGCTCCCTCCGACTTACTAGAAGTACAGTAGCCACTTAAATGAATGGGGGTTTTTCCACAACGGCCTAGTTTACCTATCTGCCTTAGGGAGTGCACTTGCTCGGGGTGTCGCAACGGCCCATTTTGCACGCCGTGGACCGCCGTTGTGGACAATCCACACCGCCCCCTAGCGTTCGCATTCCGTACAGGAACGTCCTACCTGTCCAATTTCGGCCTACTTTGCACTCCGTGTACGGCCGTTCGTGGACACTCAGCATCACCCCCTAGCGTTGGCGCCCCGTACAGGAATGTACTATCTGTCCCCTTTCGGCCTATTATGCACTCCGTGTACGGCCATTCATGGACACTCAACTTCGCCTCCTAGTGGTTTCACCTTTACAGGAACATCCTATCTGTCCCCTTTCGGCCTATGCCCAGGGGTAAGGGGAAAAACGTACACTTGGCCGCTCATTTAAGAAGGATACGGGCATCCATTTGTTGCAGCGCTCCCCTCTGACTTAATAAAAGTACAATGGCCACTTAAACGAATGGGGTTTTTTCCACCAACGACCTAAATTCCCTTAACTGCCTTAGGGAAGTGCCCTTCCTCGGGGGTGTCGCAACGGCCAATTTTGCACGCCGTGGACTGCTGTTTGTGGACACTCCGGACCACCCCCTAGCGTTGGCGCCCCGTACAGGAACGTCCTATCTGTCCCCTTTCAGCCTATGCCAGGGGTAAGGGGAAAAACGTACACTTGGCCGCTCATTTAAGAAGGAAATGGGCGTCCATTTGTTGCAGCGCTCCGTCCGACTTACTAATAGTACAATGGCCACTTAAACGAATGGGTTTTTTTCCACCAACGACCTAAATTCCCTTTACCTTGAATTCTTCTCAGCTACTTTCATCGCCCTTAGGTGCATTTTCTCCCTGAACACTGTTCAGCTAAATCTGCAGTTACAAGGTAAGTAAATCTCTTTAATTACATGTAAACTGTTTAGTTAAGGAAGAATTCTAAAAGTTATTGAGACTTGTCAATAGCACGCAAACTTCAACACACAAATGGTTTGGTTCTGAACATGCTGCGGCTGTTAATCACTAGTGCTATTGACTATTCCCAATACCAGGTCATTCTGCTGTTTTAAATCACTTCTTTAAATCTTTGCATTGATTTTTAATCATAATAGCAGTCAGCATTAATTTTTACTAGTATTATTTCTTTCATCTGTGATTTATTTACATTTTCCTTCCTCCTCTTGGTTTAATTTCCCAATAGGACCACAAGTATCTAGACATACTTTCCTTCTTGATTGTCTTATTTAGAATCACAGTTGCTCAATTTTAGAGCCAGTTACAAAAGTAATCTGAACGTTGCTTGGCATAATTTTGAGCACCGCTAATAAAACAATCTATAGGAAAGCTCTCCTCTTCCTCTAGGCTTTTACTTTTCCATTTGTTCAGACTGTCCAGCCTGTGTGAGCCATCATCAGTTCTGAGAAAAAAAAAAAAAAAAAAAAAAAAAATAAACAAAAAAAACAAAAAAAAAAAAAAAAAAAAAAAAAAAATTAAATTTGACCATAAAACACTCTTAAGTCATTTAGTAAACCTAGCTGTCTTTTATACACCTACTACCCCTGTGCCTTCAGCTCCAAATTCTGTTGATCTTGTATTAGTCTCTTGCCCTTTGTTATGGGTATGGGTGTGTTTATCTTTCTTGGTATTTGCTGGTTTTGTTGTTCCTTGTGTTGTAGGTGGCAGCAGAGATGCAGGACACCTGATTCCCATTAGGAGGTGGAGATATATGCCGTGGTTTCATGCAATGAAGAGGCAGGGAGAGTTGACATCATCTCCGGCTGGCCTCGGTTTGCCTCGCTTCAGGATCGATCGTTTGTCTGCATTTTGTATTGTCTAAACCCCTAGATTTTGTCATAAATATTATTATTATTATATCGTGCTGTGGATTCCCATCTTTGTTGCGGTTACGGCTGGCCGTACACCCTTAAGCCGAGTTCAGACTGCACGATTTAGCCCCGATTTTGGCTCGCCGACAGGTTGAGCAATCGCCGACAAATCCCGAAATCAAGGCAATCGGTGCTCGTTCACGCGAGTGACTCACAGCAGTGTGAATGAGCAAAGACGCGATCTGATGAATCGCCGACGAGTCGCCGACGCCCGTGAGATATATGCATGCTAAATATCTGGACCTTCGCGTTTCCAAAATCCTGCATTGAAAAGTGTTCTGACTGAAACTACATCGCGAATTAACTGACAGCCAATGAGAGAGCAAGATCAGATCAGCGTGGAGTTGGGGAGGAGTTTTATGACCACAACATCAGACAAGTCATGTCTTCATTCACATAAACATTACATTCTATCAACAGAAACAAAGCACAAACATTGCTTACCATCCACAACAGCCGCACATTGAAAAGTTATGTATTTTCGCTCCCACTGTCATTGCAGAACACACCCATCTTGTACTTTGCGTCTCCCCAAACATTTCCTCCATATTCTTCTTTTCTTTGTATGTTTCGCTGCCAAATCATCGCATCAGGCCTTCGTATTTCAGCTCATGCGGGCTACTATTTTTAACTAATATCCCACCGTGTGGTCGCAATCAGCTTCTCTTCAGTAGTCAGGGCCACTGATCAGGGTATCAGCCACATCACTTCATTATGTACTGATTCACTACCTAGGACTAGGGAGCTTGTATTGAGTCGGCAGTGCCAGTCTCACGTGAGACTCTGTCTGTGCGCGTTGTTTCCTTGTCAGTTCTTCGCTTGTGTTTGGTTGTGAACGTAGTTTGCGTGCCATACAGGTTTTCGGCGATTCTTCCTGTTGTAAAGTCCGCCAGTGTTGAAACCTTCTTTCGCCGATCCATCGTGCAGTTTGAACACGCACGACTGAATGCCTGGCCAAGATAGTCATGCAGTGTGAAAAACAATGACCCGCTACTTTGAAAATCGTGCATCGGGGGGGTGGGGGGGGGGGGGAGGGGGGGGGGGGGGGGGGGGGGGGGCAAAAAAAAAACTCGGCTTTACTCTCCCCACAGCGTGCCTAACTGTTCAGATGCGCCCCTACTGCCCAGATAGCAACCAAAAGGACTGGCTAGGTATTGTGGGGAACACCCTCCTAACCAGGGCTGCTGATCACTTGCAGCACCAGAGCCAAAAAGCCTGGACAACAATGGAGGTGGGGGGGAGAGAACTAAAGGAGATGAATCAACCAGAGGTATGATCACAGATCTGACGAGGTCATCTGCTTCTGCCCCCAACCTCACAGTTTGAACAGGAGTACCAACTCAATTCCAGATTGCAGGATCTCACAAGGAGCTGACATGCTTAAAGCCGCATAGACCAGCTAGAGATCGAGGCTCAGGACAGACACAAGGACCCTGACAGATTAGAGTCACAGAAGAAAATCCGCAAACTTCAAAAGGCTCTGATAGCTGCTCAGCAACGAGAGCAGTTGGAAAAGGCAGCCAGAGAGGACCTGGAAAAGGAACTCTTTCACAAAGAGTCACTGTTAAAAACAGCAAATTCTGAACTCTTGGACAAAGACGCCGCCACCACTGCCACCACGGTTTTGTGGTGTTTGCGATTCTCTTTTAATAAATATACTTGAGTGATTTGAAAGATACACTTCTCGTCTGTCGTGTTTTTCTTATCCAAAAAGGTTAAAGTTGAATATGATCTTTTTAAAACACACACTCACACAGTAATAATATGGTAGTTACACAGTAGTTATAAATGTATGAGCAGCTCCAAAATCCACTTTCACCAGCACCAACCTGTAAAATGAGCTGTTTTTTAAAATCATAAAACCCATAAATTAAAATCCCACTGGTTGTTGTGACTGCAGCAGCATCCCAAACATCCTACAGGGTCTTCGTCGAATCGATAGCATGGGAGACTTGCAGGTAAGGGAAGCCATTGTGTACAAATATATGCATATTTTTCAAGTTTTTCAAGTCAAAAAACCCATAAATGAACTCATTGGTCCTTATATAGGTCCAACTCAATCAAGTGGTTGGTACAACACACCTCAAGTCACTGACAGCGAAACACAAAAAGAGTCTGCAGACCCTGGCATCTCAGCTTCTACAGCCTGATCAACAAACAAACTCACAGATCTGCTGTCTCCAACCACACAATAAACAGCTCACATCACTCTACTGGCTCAAAGTTTTGTGAACCCATCCCCCTAAACTGCAACCAGCACACAGGCCAACCTAGGTGTCCTGTACAGATATATGGTACTTTTATGATCCGAAGATGCTGTTGAGACTAGTGACTCATTCTTCCTGAGAAGGACAAATAACTCTCTTAATCTATGTATTCTCTATATAACCACTGGGAAATGTATAAACATGTATCCAATTTTTCCATCTCAGACTTTCCTTTTATGGCTTTTTCTATGTATTAATTCTCTCTTTGAACTATGTTTGGTATTAATGTTCCATAGTTGCAAATGTATAGTTAACTGAGATCACATTGGCAGCATGGTATCTCCGGACTCCAACTTTCATTCCTATTTGGTAATTTATGTTACATGTTACTAACTCTGTGACATGTTAGTATTATAAGAATCTAGAGGTTATTCTCTCATTCATCCAATCCAGTGTCTTGCTAATATCTTGCTACAGAACAAAGACTCGTAAAACTTCCCTCTGAAAGGGAAACTCCTTATTGGCTCAGACACCTTAAGAGGTGTGACATCTTCACCCTTATATTCACTGATCACAAGATCAATTCTTCTTCTCTTTTACTGATAAATGCTGATGTCATGATGACACTGTAAGAAGCTAGAAGCTTCTAAGGACCCCAAGCTTGTGCCAGGCCGGCCTGACCTTCCATTCACCAAAGATCCTCTGAATCCAACTGGTTCTCTTTTCATCAAGATTAATTATTCAAGATAATTTCATTAATTCAACTTGGAGAGACATGCAAGTATCAAACTAGTCTCATTTCAGATACATTGAGTATCCTTACCCCTTTTAAAGAAGGGCCTGTAAAACTAAACTGATGGTTGCTCAAGGCTGTTGATCTGCTAATGTCAAACAATGCGTAATCTCTTGCTTCCTGTACTCGCTTTCTCTCTCTCTCTCGGTAAACTGTATGCATGTATGTGTGTGAATGTTAGAGTAGTTACGTGTTTAGTCTAGTTAATAAAGTCTTGTTCATGTCACACGTAAGGTTGTCCCTGTTTTGCGCTCATGTACTGGAGTCCCTATTCATGTCGATCCTGACTACAGGCTTTAGTAAAATAAGTTGTTATTCCCATAACTGGAAATGAACTTTCTTAGAATTAATAAACAATTAACACTGTGTGTTCATTGGACAACAGGTTAATTGATTGTAATATTAATTTTATTACAATAAAATTAACTTAACTGATTCAAATATTAATAATTAATTATAACTAGTTATGATTAATTATTCATATTTATTTTGAGCTAATTTGCTACACAGCAAATATAGAACAATAGGCAACATATATTAAACTTGAGTAATATATGTCTTTTGTGCTTCATGAATGTCGTTCAGTATAACAAAGATAACATTTTAAGGCATATCACATGATGGTAATCATGTGACAGTGTGTGACATCACAAAGAGGACCCATTGAAGAGTCTATCTGTGAGATAAAGCGAGTAAATCTCTGAAATATGTTGATGATTTCACTTTTTCACCCTCTAGTAACATTTGGATCAAAAGCACACGTCCTTCAGTACAACACAGAAAACATACTTTTAATGTTATTATTTTATAAAAAGCTATATTAAATATGAAGATTAAGGATATTTGTTATGCTGAATGACAGTGGCTTTGTTATCCCACGTTTTCAGTATTTTACAACATCTAAATCATGCAATTCATATTTACTTGCTGTATGAAAACTTATTATCATCATATCAAACTATTTTATGGCATTTTGAGGTATTTCAAGGCACATCATCTTCATACTGTAGATGCCATTGTCTAATTATACCAGTTAAGGTGTAACCGTTTTCCTGACATTCATCAGTTTCCTCATCTCCGTTTCGTCTGCTTTTTCTGAAGTTTTGTTACATCAGTTTCATCTTACATCAGCGGAGATAAGAATCCACAAGGTAACAACAAATCTCTGTGTAATGTTCATAAGGGACCTTCTTGTCTTTCGGGTTTCACTGTATAGACAGGTAATTCACCAGCACGACTCACTACAGTGTGTACCACAGGATCCCATCTGTCAGCTAATTTGTGTTTTCCGCGTACTCTCACATTTCTGACCAGGACACAGTCACCTTCCTCGAGAGATGACTCAGTTACTTTACGGTTGAAACGGACTTTGTTTGGCTGCATTCTTCTGAGCTAATTTGTAGCTCTCTTGAAGATGAGTTTTCAGTGATTGCACATATTGTGAGTGGAACTTAGGATTATCTTGACTCACTGTAGTGTGGAAAATCAAATCAACTGGCAACCTTGGTTGTCGTCCGAATATTAGCTCATACGGTGTGAAATCTGTTTTTTCATGCTTTGTACAATTGTAGGCGTGTACAAGTGGTTTCACAAAGTCTTTCCATCGGGTTTTCTCTTGAGTTTAAGGTACCGAGCATTCCTAGCAGCGTGCGGTTGAAACGCTCGACTGGGTTCCCTCTAGGATGGTACGGTGTGGTTGTGACCTTTTTAATTCCAGCAAATGAAAATTATATTCTTCTCTTCCTGTTTCTTATATAGCTGAATTCTAACCTGTGTTATATGTTATATATTATATTATATTATATTATATTATATATGTGTTTATATATGCGTTTCTTCAACTAGGGGCACTTTTAGCCTTGTGAAGTTGAATAAAATAAACTTGTTCAAAAGTCATGTAACATTCTCATAAAAGTTTAAATAATTTCTCTAGTTTTAAGGTCTGTAAGAGTACAAACTTAGATTACAAGAGAAATTGTTAATATTTTACAGTTTTTCTGACCTGCAATGAACAAATGTCATTTCCACCACATCTCAATATACAGCTGCTATTAAAAAATAGAATTACTTATGCCACTCAAGAATTGTCTAAGATCATTCATTTTTGTAACTAGTTTTACCAGTTTTTCCACAATGTACATTAATTATACATTTGTCAATGAGATAAATTAACTGCCCTAAGGACCAAATGCTGTACCTGTACACATGATACTCTGAAATTTAATATTAGTTTGGGTAAGAGCTTATTAGAAAATAAATAACTTCAATTTTTATATTAAGTAGAGCATGATCTCATAAACTGCGGATACATTTTTAATGTGTGATGAGAACTTTTTTATTAGTTTTTAAAAATGTGTGTGTGTGGGGAAATGAATGGTGAAATGACAGGGTGTGGTGGAAATGACAGGGTGTGGTGGAAATGACAATGAGTTAACGTGAATGTAGAGAAACAGATTATTAGAAAAATACTTAAACTCTTCACACTCAAACTCAATTCACAGAATCATTAAACATAACCACATCTGTTTTAGTGTAGTGCTGAGTTTGATGTATAAAACTGATTTGTCTCACAGATGAACAGTTACAGTGCATACTGTAAATAACTGACACAATGATGGCAAGGCAAAAATATAAGCAAAATGATGCATCAAAATCTCAACATTGTGAGAGATTGAGGCTATATAATTGAGCTTGATACTGAAATGTTCTCATTGGTCTCTTAAATGAACAATTATCTTCTGTAAAGTGTAACTGTAAAGAACACCTGAAACTGTTTCATTTAAACAGAGGTGGAATGTGAAAAATTTTGAACACCTTGAATGTGTGAGTGTATGTATGTTTGCATGTGTGTGAGAGAGCGTTTGAAAGATCCGTCTCTTTTAAGTCTCTCCTTCATATTTTATAGGATCAGCTTTTATTTTGTCCCTATAGGCCTGTGACCTTTCTTTTGTTGTCTTAAGTGGCATCTTAAAAATAGAAAAAAAAAATTTAATCAATTAATATAAAATATAATTTAGAAATAAAAAAATATATAATATAATTATAAATATAAAAAGTATTGTAACATACACTATATTGCCAAAAGTTTTTGGACGCCTGCCTTTACGTGCTTATGAACTTTAATGACATCCCATTTTTAATCCTTAGGGTTTAATATGGAGCTATTCAACAAGGTTTAGGAGTGTGTTTATGGGAATTTTTGAATTCTTCTAGAAGCACATTTGTGAGGTCAGGCAGTGATGTTGGACAAGAAGGCCTGGCTCACAGTCTCCGCTCTAATTCATCCCAAAAGTGTTCTATGGGATTGAGGCCAGTCAAGTTCCCCCACACCAAACTCACTCATCCATGCCTTTATGGACCTTGATTTGTGCACTGGTGCACAGTCATGTTGGAACAGGAAGGGGTCATACCCAAACTGTTCCCATAAAGTTTGGAGTATGAAATTGTCCAAAATGTCTTGGTATGCTGAAGCATTAAAAATAAGGGTTCAAGCTCAACCCCTGAAAAACAACCCCACACCATAATCCCCCTCCAAACTTTACATTTGGCACAATGCAGTCAAGCAAGTACCGTTCTCCTGGCAAACATCAAAACCAGACTCGTCCATCCGATTGCCAGACAGAGAAACGTGATTGGTCACTCCAGAGAACACGTCTCCACTGCTCTACAGTCCAGTGGCGGCATGCTTTACTCCACTGCATCCGACGCTTTGCATTGCACTTGGTGATGTAAGGCTTGGATGCAGCTGCTCGGCCATGGAAACCCATTCCATGAAGCTCTCTACACACTGTTCTTGAAGGCCACATGAAGTTTGGAGGTCTGTAGCTATCGACTATCGAAGTTGGCGACTTTTGCGCACTGTGCGCCTCAGCATGCTTTGACCCCGCTCTGTGATTTTACGTGATCTACCACTTCATGGCTGAGTTGCTGTTGTTCCCAATTTCTTCCACTTTGTTATGACACCACTAACAGTTGAGCGTGGAATATTTAGTAGTGAGGTAATTTCACGAATGCACTTATTGCACAGGTGGCAACCTTGAATTCCACGCTTGAATTCACTGAGCTCCTGAGAGCAACCACACCTGTGGCCATGAAAGTGACTGGAACTTCTGAATTCAATGATTTGGAGGGGTGTCCTAATACTTTTAGCAATATAGTGTATTATATAAAAAGTATTACACAACTATACTCTCGCAATCCATATCAATTGTACTTTGTAACCATAAATGTCATTTCCACCACAGAGGGAAGTGTGGTGGAAATGACTGTGGTGGAAATTACATTTCTGTAGTTTTTTTGTGAAAAAAAATGGAAGATAGCTTCACTGATTCGCTTTTAATTAATACTTAGCATTTCATGTATGCAAAATACTCTTATTTAACTTAAAATTTTAGCTTTTTAAAAACACCCTTGAAGGTACAGCATGTTTGGAAATGGCGTAGAATAAATATTAACTGATCTAGCAATATTTACCTTGATTTTTCTTCATTTGTTGTTGAAGAAAATTTAAAATTTCCTCCACGTCCAACATGTGCTCTAATGTCACTGAACATTTCCACAAAAACCACTTAATCTTTCACACAAACTTTTTAAAGGGACATTAAAGCGTTGTGGTGGAAATGACACCAATACTTGTGCGACAGCTATATTTGTATAAAAAGTAATATTGATAGTAGTCTCACATTAAATACTATAATGTATTTTAATTATTTTACTAGTGCTTAATTCAGGTAAATTAATAGTTACCAGATAAGTCATATTTTTAAACTGTATTTTCATTGTTGAAGTTTAAAAGTCTGGGTGTGGGACAAGGAGAAAACAGTGATTTTGACACCTATGAGGTTGAAAAGTATGAAAAAAATCATAATAGAAAGGTACTATTTTTTTAAAGGTGGTTTTATTGATAGTTTGACAAAGAAAGAGGAATTTGTCCAAAATTATATGCATTTTTAAAAATATGCCCGGCACGTAATCTACGCGTAGCCTCGGCAAACGCGAGACCAGAGCCTTGCGTTAGACTTTTATTCCCTCGAGAATAAAGCCAACAGGAGTGGAGCTGAAAACTTCCGCTAGTGCATACTTCTCTTTACACTTCAGGACATTTTTATGAATGAACCCTGTCAGCTGTGAACTGACGTGCATGCTCCATTTCCAGCAAACACCACATAAATCGTGTGCATCCCTACTCGCTTTGTAGTGTAGCACTGGGAGGGAACGCGATTCAAACTGCTGTTCACTTTCTTTATAATATTTGTAAACTGACAAATTCAGAGATATTTGATTTAACTTCTCGATTAAATCGAGAAAATAATCAGACAAGTATATCATGGTCTGAATATTTCAAATAAACAAAATAATCATGGCTTTCAAACACAACTGATTTGTTTTTGATGTTAGAATGATAATCGTGTGATTTTGGAACACGTGTGTGAGGTGGCGAGTCCTCAGATCGACATCACAATATCCACCTCCTCATGTGACATGTGAACCGGTGCCTCAACCCGGGGGGAAGAAACCGCAGAGCGTGCTTCCACCTGGGAAACGGCACTGAATCTGGCAGGTAAGGGCAGAGAAAGGGCGGCGCGCGTCTCTACCCCCTCTGGCAGATTCATCTGCGAACCCCATGATCTGAGCCTCCGCTCTGTCTCGGCAGATGCGGGGACCTGACCACGAGGAACGCGAGCCGCGGCGCCTTCCTCAAAGAGAAAACTTATCACAATTATCACAATGCCGCAAACAACCCCCTCGAGGGCTGCCTGGGCATGCTCCGCTCCCATTACAAACAACACAGAGCTCGTGTGTATCCCCACCCGTGAAGTAATGAAGATAGGGAGAAGCACACGGTCTGATGCTGTTTGCTCGCCATTATAGTGTCTTTTATGTACTTATATATGTGGTGTAACACTGATACTCTTGTTCTTAAGGGATCGTTTCTGTATATATAATTGACAGACAACACCAAATAAGACAGACGATAACACAGAGCGCTGCTGAAGACAGAAGCTGGCGTTCTTTGTTCTCAGGAGTGCTTTATAGTTTCCTGGTCCGTGACGTCACTCGCTCTGACGTACCGTCACACTATTGGTTCGATTTCACAAGTGCTTCAAGACGTAATCACGCAGGGGTGATCCCAAAGCGTTCAACGCAGCGTCGATGTTCCCATGAAAGGGAAACACTATTGCTGCTACTAATAATAATTAACAGGATCAGTGCTGTTATTGCTGAAGGACTCACATTTAATCAATATTTTTAGGATTATCGTTATCTTTTTATCGCTCACACAACATTATTTATCTTCTCTTCAGAGGTCAAGTTACATCACCTAAATATATCTTCAGTGAAATATCTTAAGGTTTCGATATAATCTTTTTTTTTTATTTTATTTTTTTATTAATGCTCAGTAACACAAGAACATTGTCAAGGAATTGCATACAAACACACACACACATACACAAAAAAACAAACAAACAAACAAAAAAACAATGAAAAAAACAAAAGACATAAGAATGCATACACTATAATTATTGGTACAATAACATACAGACATTGACATGTAGGGAAAGCTTTTAAATACATGTATTTTCTTTAAACATTTCTTCATAATATTTTATAAACTTTAGGGATTTTTTTGTTATTTATATAATGAAGAGATTTGAGAAGTGATACTAATTCAGTTTTGAAATGGGGATAGGATGGAATATTATTTGCAAACTTTTGTTTATGAATAAAGAATTTACCATATAAAATAAAGAAATTAACAATGTACTCAAGGGTTTATTTTGTCATCAATATAATATAAAATAATGTCTTTTAGACTGAAAGAATGAGTAACATTGGTAGAATTGAAGATATAGGAGCCAAGGTCGGACCAAAACTGTTTGAATACAGGGCAATCATAAAACAGATGAGCAAATGTCTCCTCTGCTAGTTTACAAAAAGAACATGAGCTGTCAATGTCCAGATATTTACAAATATTAGAGTTAACAGGATATATTTTATGTAAAAATTTGAAATGTATTTCTTTAGCTTTATTGGATATGCAGTATTTTCCTGGTAAAAGCCATGCCTTTTTACAATCTATATCTTCTATTAAAGATCTCCAATAGAATTTTCCTCTTGGAGAAATTTTTTTCTTGAATTGAAAGATCCGGCGTACATGTCTATTGGTACATTTCTTCTCTTCAAGAGATCAATTCCATCCAAGAGCAAAGTAGACTGTATTCGGACTATTCTCCTTGGAATATATATAGGGAGTGGCTTTTAACAAGATGAATTAACCCAGGAGAGATTGCTTTAATCACTGTGTTAAACTCTTTTGGAGGAATCTGGAAATTGTGGAAAGTCATAAATTGCTCATAAGTAAAAAGGTTACCCGAGCCATCAAATAAAGAGAGGATTCCTTTAATATTATTTTGGAACCACCTGGGGAAAAACAGAGATTTATTTCTGACAGTGATATCACTGTTATTCCATAACACTGTTTTATGAGGTGAAAAACGATGAACATAACACAGCTTCCAAGCAAGGAGACATTGCTGGTGAAATTTGGACAAAGCAATAGGTAGCTTAGAAGGTAAATAATTACAGTTATAATAATTGGTTAATTGATTGGGGATAAAAGACCAAATCGATCTTGAATTGGCAAGACATCTTTTAAGCCAATTTATGTTAAAGATATTTATCATGTCTGAAAAATCTAAAAAAATCAATACCTCCTTCTCCTCTACTGTTAGAGAGCACCTCTTTTTTTAATTTATGAGACTTCTTTTTCCAAATGAAATCTAAAAAATCTTATTAACGTCTTTGGCAATTTTGTACTCAACAAATAAGGATAAAGATGGATATACAAAATGAGAGAGACCTTCTGCCTTTGATAGGAGGACTCTGCCATATAACGACAGGTCCCGCTGTAGCCAGATATTAAGAATATTTTTAGATTTAATTATCCTAGCAGAAAAAACACAGCAACACAGTCTTTTGACCTACACGGAACTGCAGTTAATTTGTTAGAAAAGTAAAGATCCTAAGTTTTATTTCTTTTATGTTTTGAGATTCATAATTAAACAGTCAAACGAAGAACTTTGATTTCAAGACTTTATTCACTGACGTTTTGTGTTGAGTACAAAAACTTTGAAGTCCTAAGCTAGTGAGTAAGCTTGTTGCACTCACAATGTGGTGTCGTCTGCTAACTGTGAAATCTTAATCTCCCTCCCGAAAGCAGAAATTCCTTTCAATTCTTGATTCTGAACAATGCTCACAGATAACAACTCGGTAACTAATAAAAATAAAGAAGGAGAAATAGGGCAACCCTGCCTTACACCACGCTGTACATCAAATCTGTGAAAAGTGTCAAAATTAATAACAACAGAACTATTTATTCCTTTATAAAACATAGAAATAGTGAGTAGAGTATCATATACACTATGTCAGAATGATGATTTATTACCCTGATTTATGACCCAAATTTCTGTGTGTTGTCAGTCAAGCTGGCTGGACAGTGGATGTCAAATATGTTTTATGAGGGCTGTGAGCCTTGATTGGCAGGTCAGTGGTTGTCAATGGTTATTTTTTATGGCTGAATTTATGGCTGTTGTCCCCTGATTGGCAAGTCAAGAGTGTCAATGAGATATAGGGTGAGTTTGATTTATAGTTAGATATATGGGTAAATTTATGGAGGTTGTATCTCAGCCCAGATCTGGCATTTTTATGACACTTTGGTGAATCCTGGGTATCTGGCTCCTTTCAGTCTGTTGGGAACTGATGGTGGCCATGTTTTTCCTTTGATTGTGGGGTGAATGTCACCCTAGCAAATTTCACACCTCAGTGTTAAAATCAGTGCTGTTTGGGGTCAATGGGGTATATGTTAATTGAGTCAGAATATCTGAGTCAAGACATTAAGGATGTATTACCCCTACACCACACTGGCTATATTTAATTAAAATTACATGTCTGGGCATGTTCTTTTTAGAACAACTGTGTGTGTGTGCGTGTTGGCACCATAGGATGATCAGTAATACCAAAACTATAGATTAATGTTAGTTCCTAAGACAAAGAATCAGAAATATTCATCAAGCCAAAGAGTCCTCATTAACCACACAGCCCCAGAATAGGTGTTGTTTGGGAGATGATCTTCCTGGAGCATCTGTATCTGTGTTTCCAAACTCACCGATATGATCTATGTTAAAAAGACAAAAGAATGAAAAACTTTATTTAGCTCACAGTGAAGGTGATTCTGAGTCAACCCGGTGGGGAATCCTCTGTGTTTGTGTTAATGGTTTTACAACATTGCTTAGATGTCTTCATCAAAACCTTTCTGGTGATTCGCTGGGCTCTCACACAAAAACATCTTATGCTGATTTAGTCTACATAACATTATTCAATTCAATTCACATTTATTTGTATAGTGCTTTTCACAATATGCATTGTTTCAAAGCAGCTTTACAGGGAGTGCATGTCAACGTTTCAATAATCTGGTAACAGAGTGTGCAAGTTGTGCAATTTCAGAAAGTATATACAAATCATCCAGTTAGCTAAAAATTTATTAATTTAAACAATGTATTAAATTATGGCAGAAACAATGTGCTCACTGAAGTTATGAAAATATGTTAACAAATAATTAGGATATATAGAAAAATTTAGCACTAGTGCATGTTGATCCAGAGTTTGGGGTCCTTGCAGGGGGTTGGGGTCATATCTCCACAGGGGTTGAGGCATCTGAAGTCTTCTTCAGATCTGAATGTGTCTTTACTTTTGATACATTTGAAATGTTTTAGTTTTAATAGTTAGTGTGTGTGTGTGTGTGTGTGTGTGTGTGTGTGTGGTGTGTGCGTGTGTTGCAAAAGAACAAATACACATTTACTTCAAATTTCTGAGTTAAATAAGACATAAGTGATTTTAATCATTTAAACATTTATACATCTGTTTGCCATTAAAAGCAAGGCATGTTTAAACAAAACTTTTACTTTATTTTATTCTTTAATTTCTTTTAAAACAGTCTGATGACCAGCATTTTTATTACTAATGTAGCCGACTGGTTTCCTCACACGAGTAAAAACTCTTTGAATTTGTTTGTGACAAATACATAATTCCCACTTAGAAAACTTTTTTAAATGTATGGATGAACCTTTTTTCTTTTGACAAAACTACATTTAAAATTATTTACCTGAGGTGTTTAACAACCACAAGGGAATCATGTTGATCATTAAGTTTTAAGCATATAGTACAAACATGCAAGGCTCAAGAAAACTAATCTAGGCGTGATCTTTTTGAGGTCGGAACACAAAACTTTGTGTTGGGTGATCCAGTCTTTACACTAAAGGAAAATACTATGGAAGTCATTTTCAAACTGAAAGTATGCTTCAACATGTAATTATATAACTCAATTATACAACATTTTCAATAGGGATATTATGGTTTCATGTTGCTTTTAAAGTTTAGTTTGTTTGTTTGTTTTTTACTAACACTTTTTTAACTTCAACATCCAGCACAAAATAAAGAAAGTAGCTTAGTATGTTTCAGCTATTTCCATTTTCTTTGACCCTCAAATAAACAGGTAATGGAATGTTCAATGAAAGTGACAATATACAGTTAGATATTTTTCTGTGTGTGTAAATAGTTGTGCTAAAATCTATGTGTGTATTTTTACACACTGACATATTTTATCAGGGCTACGTCACACCGCTGTGATGCAAAGTTCCACACTTTTGCAAAAGCTATAGATAATTTTCAAACATAATCTTTATATAGAATTATGTGTATCCAAAACACCAAAAAAGAGGAAATCACTAAGAAAAGAGGGTACAGCACACATTGAGAAGTATAGTTATAATAAAAATACACAAACACATTCGTGAGCAGTTGTGAAAATTTGTAAATGTAGTTTTGCAAATTTTTATTACTCTCCTAGTTTTAGTCATCTTGTTCAGATAGCAGATGACACTGTTCACATTATGTTTGTTAGACTGTGTTTTGTTTTTTGCTGTCAACATTCAGAACAGGAATAAAAATGAAGAATTTAAAGGTGCTAAAGAGGATGTTTTGTTTTATACATTTTTGCAATATTACTTGAAACTGTCTTTACTAACTGATAAAAGACTATTTATTAGGTGCACTGAAAGTAATAATATTAATATACATCATCTGTGCACGAGGTAGGGCCTTAAAAACATCAGCCAATCATTTATGCGATCATCTCGTAAACGATTGGCCATCTGGCTTGTCAATCACTGCCGTGACGTTCCTTGTGAGAGACGAGCGCGGCTGCGCGCTCCAGTAACTTTCCACACTCCACAGGCGCCGCATGCAATGTTTTTGTCAGGAGACAGGAGTAACAACTGCAGATTATGAGTTACCTGCGGTGAGTCCGACATAATGAATCCACTAACACGACACAGAGAATGCCAGTGGTAAACACTCGTGTTCCAATACTCGTGCATGAGTTTTGGGAGGCGTTCCCTTGAAATGAGCTGTGAAGGAGGGGGGGGTTGTTCTTACCATGCGCTCATTTCAAAACTCAGTAACAGTCTTTGGTTTCTCAGTCGACGAAAAGATCCTCTTTAGCACCTTTAAGTGATAATCTTTCTGCTTGAGAGTGTTTGATTAAATTGATGTTTCTTTTAGTGCAACTTTCCAGCTATCTATGATATGGGATCTCATGAAGCATCAACACGAAAAGTAAGTCTTGCTGTTTTACACTTAAGTACACTATCACTTACACTAAGCAACGCCCTGAAAGCTGCACATTCATTAAACTTTGAGGTTGTTCAACAGCATTTCACACTGGTAAAACTCAAAGATAAATTAAAAAAATATATGCACAAATCACCATGTAAATTCAAGTGTCAAATCACTAAGAAAAGGGTACAAAATACAAGAGAAGCACCATTTATAATAAATACAGAAAACCATTCGTGAGCGATTTCTAAGGTTGTTACAAGTTTGTAAATCTGGTTTTGTAAATGACTTTTTATTACTCCACTAAATTTAGTCATCTTGTTCAGATAGCAGATGACACTATTCACATTTTGTTGGTTGGGATGTGTTTTTGTTTTAGGTGAAGACAAAACAGTGTAAGTGCTTTTCCTCACATGGGAAAGTATGTGTGATGAAACGTTTTAAATATATGACTGAACTTTCTTATTTGACAAACCAGCATTTCAAATTATTTTCCTAAGTTGTTTAACGTCTGCAGAATAATTTCTTTCAACATCCCGCTTGAGGTGAAAGATTATAGTATGTTTCAACTATTATCAGCATCTTCTCTGTCTCAAATAAAGCTACTGTGCTAAAAACGTTGTACATTTGTGCTTCTGTCAGATTTGTTAGAGGGACTATGCTGCAAACACATTAAGAGCCATAAAGTTACATGTCCTTGTAAAGGCTATATATAAAATCTTTATTCAGGTATTATATTTGCATAAAAGTACATTCAAGAGACTAATTTACTATGAACTTGTGTAAGGCATATAGGAAAAAACAATTAGCTATAAAGAATACAGAAATTCTCTCTCCTGGTCTATTGTGAAAGTTTATGTTGTTTTGTAAATGACATTTTCCCACTAGTCGATGATGATGTTTACATTTTGTTTCTTTGTTTTTGTATGTTTGTACAGTTTGTAAAGACTACTCTCAGAATGTGGTCAAACATGTTCACAGGAGTTAATGAAAACACTATCAAATACATCATAAAGAGAATTAAACGGCTTCACCAGTGTTTTTCGGTGGCTGTCCTTTAAATCTGATCCAGAAAACAGACGTTGTGTTCTATGTCTATACCATTTGTTATTCTTTTTACGAAAACGTGATAAGCAGTTTTTGTCCTCAGCACCAAAATACTAAAATGTTCTAACATATCGTAAATGTTAATAGTTATAACTAGCAAATGCAAGTGAACTGTTTTTACTGAGATAATTTACAGGTATATGTGAAACAAACTCAGTCTCAGTCAGTTGGATTCTTGTTTCTATTGAACATTGTTATTGTACCGCATGTTTAACAATGCTGGTGTTCTCGGCCTCATCAAACTTCACACAAGTCACAAGGTTTTTCCCAGCAGTCAATTGACTCTGAAACCCTCAATATTAGGATGTAACAGTTTGGAGACATTTGTGTTTATTATGCTTCTTCGATTTGTTTGCACTTTTCCTGAAACACACTGCTTTCGAAATTGTTTACCAATTTTTAATATAAACATTTTCAGCGTATTGCTGTGTGCTTGTATTGTTGTGTGTGTGTGTGTGTGTGTGTGTGTGCTTTCCTTACACATGGCAAAACAACTTTGAAAAACAAAGTGTTTCCTTGACTCTGGTGTAATGTTAGTGAACTCTAGGTGTTCTTAGCTTGTTTGTCCATGTACGTTCCCCATGAATTTGCTTGACTTAATAAATAATGGTTTAAATCTTCGTCTTCGTCATCCGAGTTTTTAAATAGCGCTGAAATAGATTTTTTGGGGCGGTATGTGGATACTGAATATAGCACAAGGAACTCTGAAATATGTTATCTTGTAAAACACCTAAGTATTGTTTTTAAAAACGCTGTAAAACAATGGTATGAAGACCTCTTTCTATCAGCGACCCCTGACTGCTGAAGGTGTCACATCCTTGGAGCATCACATCCTTGGAGTTTCACACCTACAGGCCCTATCTCCTGAATTTGGCATTTAAATAAGGTTTAAGATAAAGTAACTAAAACACAGAGACATTCTACAGCTCTAGCATTACAACGGCTACTCCAAAAACTCTTGAAACATCTGTGATGTCTGTAACACCGACAAGAAGTTCTGTTGAAACGGATCAGTTTCATATAGATGTCCCAATCTCTGTGTTCATTGCTATATGTTTGTTTTTGTTTAATAAAACTGTGATCGGATCTAATGTCCCTGACTTCTAAGAATCTCTATGTTATAGAAATAATAATGGTTTATTCAGATTGCAGAATACTGTTTAAAAGTGTTTGTATATTTTGAAAAACACTAAAATTACCAATATGTAGTGTTATATTCAATATGTACAGTGCATTTTAATTTTTCTCAAAACAATTTAATATGACAATGTTAATAAAAGTCTTAAACTGAACATCTTACCATTATCTTCAGTATAGATGTTAACTTAAAGTTGCCATAGAATGAAATTCCATCCTATCTACATGTTATGGATCTTATTGTGAACAATTCATAAGCGCTTGTTTTGTTTGTTTTGTTTTGATCATTTTATTTTGTTTTTTAATCAAAATATCATAAGTAGATTGAATGAGTGAGTAAACTTCTCTCTGGTGATGTATGCAGGACTTTTACATTTTGCTATTTCTGTTGCACATTGTGTCGTAAATTTTATATCATTATTTATGACTTCCTGAAGACAAACCCCCATAAAAAAACATATTTGACATCCACTGTCCAGTCAGCTTGACTGACAACACACAGAAATTTGGGTCATAAATCAGGGTAATAATCACATTCTGACATAGTGTATATGCACAGTAAAATCCCCAGTGTTAAATTAAACCCAAAGTGAACATATGAGTCCATCTTACCGGTGTTTAAAAAGTAAGACTGAAGCAGTGTTAAAGTTAATGAGATAATTGATTGATGATTGAGTGATGATTGACAATAGTGGAGACACCTGATGTTAATAAGCAGAATCATTGAAGAAACAACAAGAGAAAAAGAGAGAGACACAACAACTACAACTGACTTCCAGCCATTAAACATTATTACACTTATTATTAACCAGTTTGATTTGATTTCTGTCACACATCAACAAAAGTT